>CM064911.1:39308494-39585152 GCA_032727855.1 Quercus ilex subsp. ballota
AGAAAGGGTTGGTTGCTACCTGGAGTGATACTGAGGATGACTCTTCTGATGAGTTTGTGGATAAATGTCGTCAAGTTATGGCCTTTACTGCCACAACCGATAAGGTGATTGTGGAGAGTGCTAGTGACAGTAAGGATTCTTCTGATGATGAAGTACCTAAGAAGATGACCCTTCAGGAAGCCTCTGATAAGATTGGCTTAAGATATGTTATTTCCTCCAGCCCCTCCTCATCCACAGCTTTTGGATCAAAGACTATCTTTATGCCACAATCTGAGAAAGGTAATAGAGGTATGAAATCCAAAATTGATCTGGCTAATTCTAAATCCTTTGTTAAGCCTTGTGTTTGTCATCATTGTGGTGTTGCTGGACACATTCGTCCTAATTGCTTTAAGTTGTATCCTCATAAGCAATTGTCCAAACGGTCACAGGTTTCCTCTCAAGCACCTACACCTTTGTTTGGAGAGTTATTAAAAGTCTTGAGCTTTTTAACTCAATTTCAAGAGAATTCTAATTCTCCTATGTCCTTTAGTAGACATACTAGGACACGTGCATTTTCATCTTCACGGCCAAAGACTCGTGCTGTGTGGGTGAGAAAGGAGCCTAAGACTTAATTGTCTTTTCTGTTTGTCCTCTGCTTTGATTCTTTCTATCTAAAGTAGGACTTTCTTTGCTTGATTTCTTATCTGTTTTTGGAATCATGCTTTCATGCATCTGCATATTTCTATCATGTTTTCATGCATATGAATCTTTCTTTCATGCATTCATGTTGTTTATCTGTTTTTGTTTGGTTGTTTAGTTTTTATTTTGTTTTGTTTTCAAAATAAAAATAAAAAGAAAAATCAGAAAAATACAAAAACAGTGTGTGTTCTGTGTACTTTGGTACTTGTGTACCTTGGATGGCCAATGAAACAAAGTTTTCTAAACTTTGTATCTCTTGTAGCTTAGATGAGCATCTCTATGCACAACTAAGCAAGTGAGCTTTGTGGCTTTTGTTTGTGATGAGTAAGATTAGGTTATCTCTTAAAATTTAACACTCATATCACTCTTTTTGACGGGTAGGACTAGAAAATCCTAAGAGAAAGGCATAAATAACCATCTCACCACTGTTGCCCGCCAATCATAATATGACACATGTATGCTTCAGCATAGCAAAAGTGCAGTGTCAAAGACATTCGTATGCTTCGGTATAGCAAAAGTGCAATGTCAAATGCTTAACATCTTGGGTATTTCTTTTCTCTCTTTTATATACTCATGTATGATATGCTAAAATAAAAGAAAATATGCAAAGAAAATATGCAAAGAAAATAAAAAGCAAAAAGATTAAAAATGCTTAAATATGGTTGCAAGCGTGTATTCTAGGAGATGTGGGAGTTATAGGATGTACCTCGAAGGTGATAGTCCCCATCAAACAGTTATGATTGTGTGTGAGTTAAAAGTTATTTTCTCATATCTCAGATTGTCATAACATCTATACACATATGCAATCTTGCGATGTTTTTTCACACACAACACGCAATATTCTTTACTACTTTTGATACATGTGCAGGTACAATGTGATTTGGCCATCACAAAGGTTTTACATGTGCTAATGTATGCTCACTAAACTGTCATAACTTGTTTTTGAAATATAAAATTGTTTAGACTTGTATAGTGTGTGTGTGTGTTTTGGAATTTATGTGCTTAACATTTTTCTTGTTTTTCACATGTTTTGCATCCTTCTATTATCTTGTCATCCATAGCATCTTGTTTCATTACATTCATGCATTTATATGGATTTCTTTGTGCCCCTTGATCATCCTTGATCATCTTTATGTTTCTCGGGTGAAGCTTTCTAGCTTCTTATACCCTTTGTCAATCATGACAAAAAGGGGGAGAAATTGTGGAAACTTTTGTGGTTTCTGTTTAAGATTCTACAAGTTAGGGGGAGAAATACATTCCTTTGTAAGGGGGAGATGTGTTTCATCTTGTTAGGGGGAGTGTTTACTTCCTTCTTCTTGTACCTTGGGTCTTGTGACCATGTTTACATACATTGTGCTTATCTTCTTTATATGCTAATGTATGTTTCTTTCACCTACCTTACATGTGTTGTTTCTTTTCTTTCTTCATACACATGTTTCTTATACTTGTATGCAATCTATTTATTTATGTTTGACACAAGATGCCTTGATGAGTTTTGTTTAAAGTGTTTCAGAAATACAGGTTGTCAAAGTCTACTTATCATAAGCTCTCTTCTTGCAAAGTTTTTCAAGAGTTTGTGTTAGTATAGATTTTATTGTAATCAACAAGTGAATATGAGTTGAGTGATTTATGACTTCTCTCATATGCTCATTTGTTTGTTGTAGTTTTGTCACGGATTGCCAAAGGGGGAGATTGTTAGGACATATATGTTTTAACTTGTTTAAGAACATATGTCACTTAGTTATGTAAATTGGCTAATCCTTTGACAAAACGCACTCTACTTGTAATTGGGTAGTTCTAGGTGTTTTTAATACTTCAAGAAACAATGTTTCAAGGTCAAGTGTTGAAGTCATCAAGTCTGTCCAAGAAAAAGCAAGCTGAAGTGCAAAGTTTTTAAAGCTCGACACCTCTCAATAGCTACCTCGACACCTGGCTATCTGTCGAGATCTTCAGCTGATGCTTATCGCAATCTCGATAGCTTCTCAGTAACTGGTCAATCGATCGAGAAAGTTTCTGTCCCCTCGACACCTTCTCGACACCTCCTCGATAGTTGCTATCTGTTGAGATTCATTAAATCTTGACACCTCCTCGACACCTCTCGATCGATCGAGGTTACGGGAAATCAAAATTTTCAGATTTGATTTTTGGGCCAGGCTTTTGTATTTGTGTAGGGTTTCTTTTCTCACAACCCTAGACCTATGTAAGGCTTGTTTTAGAGGCCGTCACATAAGAGAGAATACAAGGAGAACATATGCAAAAGGTGACCGATGCCTTATTCTCTCTGAAAGAAGCTACTGCGTCTTTGCGCCTTAGGGTTTTGTAACCAAGTGCTTCTTGATCTTCATTGTTGATGAAGTGAAGAACTTTGCAGCCAACATTCTTCTTCCTCAAGTTGGTGAGTGAGTCACGTACTAGGATTCGTGCAAAGGAGTTAGTCACGTACTGGGATCCGTGCAACAAAAAGGGTGGCGTTCATATATTGAAGAGTTCAGAGGTTCTGAAGCGGTAGAAAGTTTCTGCTGTGAGTTCATCTACGGGGATTGTAGAGTCTAGGGACAAAGGTTTTGTACTAGATCTAAAACTTCTCTTTTCTATAGTAGATTGCTTTTTGGGAAGGTTTCCCCCCAGGTTTTTTACTGTGAAACTGGTTGGTTTCATTGGTTTTCCTAGGTCATCATATCTTGTCTTCTTTTATTTTTCCGCTGCATGATTTTAACATGATATTGATATTTGTTTGTTTTAACAAGTTTTATTAATAATAAATCTAATTAACAACTTGGGTTTAAAACTTGTTAATTCTATCAACCGGGGTCTATATTTCCCAACATATACATTGATCTTGTATATGAGGTCTTTTGACCAGTTTTACATACATTGTACTTATTCTCTTTATATGTGGATGTATGTTTCTTTCACCTCTCTCTTCATGTGTTGTTTCTTCTCTATCTTTATACATATGTTCTTTATACTTGTATGCAATCTTTTTATTTCTGTTTCACACAAGATGCCTTGATGAGTTTTGTTTAAAGTGTTTTAGAAATACAGGTTGTCAAAGTCTACTTGCCATAAACTCTCTTCTTGCAAAGTTTTTCAAGAGTTTGTGTTAGGATAGATTTTATTGTATTTAACAAGTGAATATGAGTTGAATGATTTATGACTTCTCTCATATGTTCATTTGTTTGTTGTGGTTTTGTCACAGATTGCCAAAGAGGGAGATTGTTAGGACATATGTGTGTTCACTTGTTAAGAACATATGTCACTTATTTATGTGAATTGGCTAATCTTTTTGACAAAACGCACTCTACTTGTAATTGGGTAGTTCTAGGTATTTTTAATACTTCAAGAAACAAGGTTTCAAGAACAAGTGTTGAAGTCATCAAGTCTATCCAAGAAAAAGCAAGCTGATGTGCAATTTCATTAAAACTCGACACCTTCTCGATAACTACCTCGACACCTGCTATCTGTCGAGATTTATAAAATCAGCTTTTCTGATTTGATTTTCTTGGGATCCATGAATATGGTTTTGGGCCTTCTTTTCTTCTAACCCTAAACATATAAAAGGATTGTTTTAAGAGCCGTCAAGTGGTACACAAGTTGCAAAAGCATTGAGCAATCCTTGTTCAAGCAAATTGTGATCAAAAGATGAAGTTTTTAACCTAGTTCATCTTCTCTCAAGAAGTTGTTGTGTATGTGCACCATAGGGTTTTGTAACCAAGCATCTTCCTGATCTTCATTGTGTATGATGAACTGAAGAACTTTGCAGCTAACCTCTCCTTCTTAAGTTGGTGTTTGAAGTCGCGTACTGGGATCCGCGCATTGTTTAGTCACGTACTTGGGAGCCGTGCATCAAAGGTGGAAATTGTCACTACAGATCAAGTCCAATTGGGTATTGGGGTAAGAGTTCAACTGTAGGTTGATAAGGTACTGGGGATTCCTTTACTTGTAACCACTTGATTTGATAATAGTGGAGTTTCAGGAGTGGTGACCTGAAAATCACCCGATGGGGTTTTTGCTGTTAGGGTTTTCTCCATTTGTAAACAAATCACCGTATCATTTATTTTTCCGCTGCATATTTAGTATTTGGTGATTTGTTTGTGCTTCCACGTATTTGCATGTTAAATTGATTAATTAATAACTTGGCTAATTAATTAATTAATTTTATCACAATGGGTCATTCAGTTTGTGGCCTATCACCAACATCCTAATTTCTGAATTATAATAAAGTTTAATTCTTAGGATGTGACTAGTCTTTCCTAAGTACTTTATATCAAACTGGACTAGACAACCAAAAACTCCATTGATGACAATAATTCTAAATCATTCTAAATGATTAGAATGTCATCAACATACATTAAAAAAATTTATTATTCTATATAACTTTACACACATAAGGCTTTTTAATACTTGATCAAAATCAAATAATTTGATTGTTTGATCAAAGATGATATTTATGACCTAGATGCTTGCATTAGTCCATAAATGGACTTTAAGCAACTTGCATGCTAATCACCACTGGTTCTTTGCTATGAACAAGTCTAGTTATATCATATAGATGTCTTCCTCAAGATTGCTACTAAAAGAAGCTTTCTTGATATCCATTGCCATATTTCATCAAAATGAAATATAATGGATAAGAGAATCTAGATAGAGTCAAACTTGAATATTGGTGAAAAAATATTTTCATAGTCGAACCATTTCTTTCTAAATAGATCTTTTCTCCACTAGTCTTGACTTTGAAGGTTTGCACCTTCAAAACTATCAATCTCATTTTCTTGTAGACCTATTTGAGAACAATAGGCTTAATGCAATTAAGCACCTCTACAAGTTCTAGATTTTAAATAGAATATAATTCTATTCACATAACCTTGATCTAGTAATCCATATTCATATCATCAACTGCCTTTACGTAGAACCGAGAATCAAATTCATATCCTTGTGGAATAACTACAAAAGTTTATTCCAAAAGTATGAATTTATTTGGAAATCCTCCCACTATGATATTGTACCCGTGTATTAGCTATATATCTAGAATAATGTCTTGTGGTGTATCTAATACAACCATCTCATTTCTAAATGTATTTTATAGTTGTCCTTTAACAAATTTTGACATTTTTATTCTAGAACAATCTACCTTTACTTTGAAAGAGCCCTATTCCTCCTTTATGTATGCTCTAACTTAAAGAAGTCATTGGAACTTCATTCCTTTACGAAAAAAAGCCCTAGATCATATTATCCTCTAAATAGGATTCATAGATTGTGAATATAACAAAATAATGGTTCTAAGAGCCCATCTTTCACAAATCTTGAATATCATTTAGATTAATAAGATTTAGACATAAGTGCCAAAACATACAATAACAAAGGATGGAAACTTTCTCTTTAAAAAGTAAAACATGTAAATTTCCATCTAGAAGATAATTATGGACAATGCTTAGCATTACCAAACCAGAAACACTTTCCTTTGGTCATACTTTTGAGTCTAATTTCCTTTAGGCAACTATTAGGGCAACTAGCTTGTCCAACTGTTTGGTATTATAATTCTTATTCTTACCACCCTTACCTTTCGGTTTAGGTTAAGAATTTGAATTAAATCATATTGATCCTAGCCCTAACTTTTAGGATGTCTTCCGTTGCGTAGAACTCACTCATCAATTCAGATAACATAAAAAGAATTTAGTTTCAAAACAATCTGAATTGATCAAATGATTCTAACAAGGATTTGTGGATCATATCAAAATGAGATTAACATTTAATCTCTACACCCAAAAATTCCAATTCATTTTAAAAATAAAATATTTTCATAAAATGATTTAGAATTAGAACTCCTTAAGCCTTTCTTAGCACTCAATATGATTCATACCAAACATCTCATTTAGACTTAATATAAAATCTAAGTCTAGTACTAACTCTTGCATCTCATGCTATAGCACAATTGAGATAGAAGCCAATGTAACATTTTAGCATTTCAATGGAAACTATGATCATATCATAAGCTATCTTCCATTAAATGCATCATGTATAGGAAATTATGACAATACTGAATCAAAAACTTAAATATGTACTTCGGCTCCTTTAAGCACCATGTCCAAAATTCTTTTTTAGTTAATGTGATTCACTTAAAATAGTAGCTAAAGAACAAAATTTATGACAACTTTATTTTGAGACCATGAACTTAAATACCAGGACATTATCATTTTGCACCCATAACCATATAATATGGAACTCATAAAACATATTATATTAGGTGCAACGACAACCCAATCCATGTCTATAATTCCTTGGTAGCAAGTTTATTATAAACACATTAATTGGTTGAGAAATATTCTCATTATTAGTGCTATCATGATAACTCTTATCATACACTAATAATATGCCGTATTAACTTTAGCCTCTAAGTAATAATGACATAGCTCCTTTGGGAGGTTAACATTACACTTAGTCTAGTGTACATCATTATCTAGAATCATGTGTAGCCACATTTCATCTCCCTTTATAGTGTTTAAACTTGTAGTACCATAAAACAAAACACTCTCCTTTGGGATCGCGAGGCATATACGCCAAGACGAGGTGCTTGTTCACACTACTTTAAACGGGTAAGTTCAATCTTGTAGTACCATGAAGTAAACACCCTCCTTTGGGATCGCGAGGCATATACGCCAAGGCGAGGTGCTTACCCCACACCACTTTGAACCGATAATGGAGGCTGTGAGATCCAACCCTTGTATCTCTCTCCCACTAGAAATTTTAAAACAAATGGATTATCCTGAAATCATTGTGATCTAATCACAATTTTAACCTTACACATCAAATGTGTTTAATTGTTTAAATTCAATGTGATGTTACTAAGTCACGTCACTTTAGCGTAACGAACATTCACGTAATCACAAAGAAGTTTAATCATGTAATCCCAAAGAAGTTTAATCATGTAATCCGTGAAGCAAATACCCTCCGCATGGAATGTAAGACTCAAAGTCAAGATAAGGTATCTATTCACATTACAATAAACTTAACAAAAAAGGGTTATTTCAAAACTCCCACTCATTATTTGGGTTTTTCTTTAAATAATTGTGATCCCATCACAACTAATAACCTTGCACTTGATAAAGACTCTAATCTCATTAGAATCACTAACTAAAATGGAAGTCCTAAACTATTTAGGATTCCTTAAACACTAATGAATCAAAAATTAGTTATACAGAACTCTATCCTTAATTTACTAGATAAAGTATTCTAATCTCATTAGAAACTATATACCTTTTTAATTAGAATTTTAATCTCATTAAAAACCTCTAATTAAAATAAATTAAGGACTTTTAATCATAAAACAATTTAGGATTAAGAGTTCTATTTAACTAACATCATTGATCTCATTAGGTCTTTTAGTTAGATAATGACTAATAAATATTCTTAACTTTTAAGGACTATAAAATTAATCACATAGTCTTACTTTTATTTACGTGAAAAATAAGTGCCAGAATTTTTGGCGACTCGTTTTGGCGACTCATTCCAGTCGCGAGTTTTGGCGACTTGTTTTGGCTACTTACCCAGTCACGAGACCCGAGTCGCGAGTTCATCCAGAAGCTCTGGCAACTCACTGGCGACTTATCTCGCGACTCACTAGTCGCGAAAAAAAAAAAAAAAAAAAAAAAAACAGAAATAGCCGTTTTTTTTTTTTTCTGTTAACCTTTTTTGACATCTTCATTGTTCTTCCATCAAAAACACCTTTTGATTTTATCAACGAAGATTTACAGATCAAACATTAAGGTTTTCAAGATGAAGATCAAGAACCCTAATATGCTAGAAACCCTTGAAAACACAATCCTAATCTCATTAGGAATAAATTTCATAATCCTAGCAATACCAAACTGTTTGATCATAAAATTATAAAGCAAGATTACCAACAGTACACGTTTACCATTGAAGAATGAAAAACATACAATCATACATGTACGTTCAGCCATAAAACAAACGCTACTTGCAATATAATAACCAGGCTTTAATTAAAACATATGAACTAAAGCATGTTAATGGCAGATTGAAAATGTCACATGGGTCCACGAAACCATGCAAAATCAAAAAACTTTATAATAAACAACAAAACATGCCAAGATATACATCTATATCCAACCGGTGCAATAACTAAATGCACGCACATGACAGTTATTTCAATAACCATATCCAAACAATTGAACTTAACATGTTCATCAATAAAACAAATACTATGAAAGCACGGCACTGTAAGTAAGAAACATGAACATGATCCACTTCGAATGACGCATATAGGTATTCTGAACATAAATTCATAAACAATAGTTATTGAATAAAATTCAACAACTAAGCCCAATTGCCAACAAATGAAGCAGTTCACAACATTCATATTCTTAAAACTCAAACCATGTCTTTCATTATAGAACACGATCAAGGACACAATTATGCAGAAAATTTTATTGTAGAAAATTAGAACACCAAGAAAACAGTTTTTCTTTAATTCTAAAACTCATACACATGTTATTCAAGCATGATATTGAAAACCTAGCTCTGATACCATTTGTTGGAAAATCTAGTTTTGTATCTCATACAAAACACACATCGGAAGCAACAACCACGGATCAACTTCAATTATGCAAGATAACATGTAACCATGAATTCTAGAACAAAGAATAAAAAGCGTACCTTGATGCAGTGAATTTCAAAACATGACTTGAGAATACCTTCAATCTTCATCTCAATTCCACATGGTGCCCAAGATGTGTGGTCTCTCAATCAGTCTTTTGTACATAGACCCTCAAAGAAAAAACCTTCATTTTCTCCTTGTGGAGAAAATCTGATTTCTTTTCTTTTCATCATACGTACGTTTTAAACTATTCTCATGGTTTCTTTATTTAATAACTCTTATTAAATAATGACTGATTATCTAATTGGGTTAGCCTTTTGGGCCTACCCAATTGGGCTTTAGTTTGTGGCTTGAGATGGGACCAAAGGAAACAAATAAGACTCTAGCTCCAATGGGCTTTAGGCTTTTCTGTCAACTCTTGATAAGGCCAAAGTTACCATTAATTATAGTCAATACCACTATAAGAATATAATTGCACTCTAGTCTTTATTAATAAATTATATCCCAAGATTTTATTATACATACAACCCCTTCATTAAAATATTCGTAGTAATACAAAGTCATGAAATAGACTGCCACTTTGAAGATTACTACATCTTAATCCTTGAGTACCCGGTTTAATCCTTTATGTTATTCATCATATATTTATGAAATCCAATTCCATAAATATATACTTTAGTAATTCCTTATTAAAGTGGTTGGGCCCAACACTCTGAATAACCAAACTCATTAAACTTATCTCAAGGGAATATTTTATATCTCCGTTAAGAGATTATGAATTCCATCTTGAGAATATATGTTCCATCAACATTAAATGTGGCTGCCCAACATACTGAGGTTTTGATCGTGACTTATAGATCTCACTCCTGATATATCAAAGCAACCTACATCTCATGATCAGGTCCATTATTCTCTCAGGATTTAGAATTGGTGTAAATAGAAGTCGTGAGATTTATTATTCATTTGACAGTCGTTGGGAGAATAATAAATCTCACGGCGGTCCAGTTCAAAATGTCTTAACTCTTAAAACATATCAATATATCAACTAGAAGTCTCTACTTCCATGATCAAGACAAATCATCTTAGTTGATACGTTATAGTCTTCGCAGATGAAATGCCCAATTTCATCACCGACTACGAACTAAAATTCTGAGTTTACAAAGAACTTGTGATTTATATCTTCTGTGACTAAATCACATACTATGCATCTCATGGACTAAGACAATGTCTCATTAGTTCATAAATAGTCTCATATAATTAAACAACTTAATTATTCATGACATGCCAATAAATTGGGTTTTAGGGCACAAACCCTAACATGAATAACGGATGACCTTGTATGGGTCTTCCCAGTTAGGGCCCAGTTTACCTTCATTTGGATCTTTGGTAGCCTATGAGACTTTCCGCAGAACCATATCTCCAGGATAACAACGCTTTAGCTTGACCCTCTGGTTATAGTACCTCGTCATCCTCTCCTGATATAAGGCCATTTTCTAGGCTATGTCGTCTTTGATCTTGGGTAAACAATCCAAAGCTAGCTTGAGGCCCTTGTCATTACTTTGTTCGTCATGATATGCCCTTCTGAGGCTTGACACTCCAATTTCCACAGGAACTACTGCCTCGATTCCAAACATCATCTTGAAGGGCATCTCGCTTGTTGGAGTCCTCATTATCGTTCTGTAAGGCTACAACACTCTTGGGAGCTCATCATGCCATGCCCCTTTTGCCCCCTCAAGTCGGATTTTGATCAATTTGAGCAAAGTCCGATTTGTGACTTCTATCTGGCCATTGGCCTGTGGATGCTTGGGTGAAGAATAGTGGTTCCTTATTCCCAGCTCCTTGCAAAAATCCCTAAACTTGTAGCTGTCAAACTGTCATCCATTGTTAGAGATGATGACTCTTGGAATTCCAAATTGACAAACAAGGTTTTTCCACACGAAATGTTGTATCTTGGCCTTTGTTATAACTGCCAAAGGCTCTACTTCCACCACTTTATGAAATAATCAATAGCGACGACTAGGAATTTTACCTACTTCTTATTAGGGGGTAGAGGGCCCACTGTGTCGATTCCCCACATGGAGAATGGCTATGGTGAGGTGATGCTAGTCAAGTGTTCCGCTAGGACATGCTACACATTTCCAAACCGTTGGCACTTGTTGCACCTCTGAACAACCTGAGCTGCATCTTTTTGCTTAGTTGGTTAGAAATATCCTACACAAACAACTTGCCCAACGAGTGATCGTGGTCTAGAGTGATTTATGCATACCCCTTCGTGGATTTCCCTTTGTACATACTCATCATCTTCTGGATTAAGGCACTTCAAGTAGGGTTGCGAGAATCCCCTCTTGTAAAGCTCGCCGTTCAGGATTGTAAATCTGGACGACCTAACTTTGACTTTTTTGGCTTCCACGGGATCTACAGGGAGGTTACCATCCTTGATGTATGTGACTATTGGATCCATCCAACTTTCTCCTGATTGGGCGTAATTCACATCAAACCCTTCAATGCTCAGAAGGTATTGCACCTCCATGTACAATCCAGGTCGTCGTTCATTGATCTCCAACGATGTCAGCTTAGCAACCTCGTCTGCTTCAGAATTTTCCTCCCAGGGTACCTGAGCAATCTTGATATCATCAAAGTTAGAAATTAACTGACTGGTCAGTGCTAAGTACCTCTTCATCATGTCCTCCTTAGCCTCGTATTCATTGTTCATCTGCCCTGTCACCAGCTTTGAATCAAAGTTCAGTTTCAAGTTTCTTACACCCAGGGCTTTTGCAACCTTCAAGCCTGTTAGGACTGCTTCGTACTTTGCTTCATTATTCGTTGCTGGGAAATGAAGCCGGACTCCGTACTTAAGGATGTATTTCTCAGGAGACAAGAGGATCACACCTACTCCACCTATGCCTAAAGCTGATGAGCCGTCTATATACACTGTCCAGTAATCTAATTTTGGATCTTAATCAACTACAGTAAATTCAGCGACAAAGTTTGCCAATGCCTGGGGTTTGATCGCTATTCTAGGCCTGTAATCAACGTTGAATTGGCTTAATTCTACCGCCTATTGGACCATTCTCCCTGCTGCGTCTGGCCTACCCATCACCTTTTGTAGAGATTGGTCCGTCATGACTAAGATCGTGTGTGCTTGGAAGTAGGGACGGAGCTTTCTTGATTCAAAGATTAAAGCGAAGGCTAATTTTTCTATCCTTGGGTATTTTGCTTTTGCGCCCTGGAAGGTCTGGCTCGTGTAATAAACTGGCTTCTGACTTTGGAGTTCTTCACGGATCAATGCCAAGCTTACAGCCATCTGAGAGACAGCTAAATACAGGAACAGATCTTCTCCTTCGATGGATGGACTTAGAAGTGGGGGTTTGGACAAGTAATCCTTGAGTGATTAGAAGGCTTCTTCGCACTCATCTATCCATTGGAAAGCCTACTTTAATGTTTTAAAGAATGGGAGGCATTAATCTGTAACTCTAGAGACGAACCTATTTAAGGTTGCTATACACCCCGTCAGTCTCTGAACCTCATTCACACTCCTTGGGGATGTCATATCTAAAATGACTTGACTTTCTCAGGGTTAGCCTCTATGCCTCATTGTGAGACCATAAAGCCTAAAAACTTTCCCGGCAAGACCCCAAATACACATTTCGCTGGGTTCAACCTCATTTGATACTTCCTCAATGTATCGAAAGTTTCTCTGAGGTTGTCCAAGTGTAATTCTGCTTTCCTGCTCTTCATAAGCATGTCGTCCACATAGACCTCCATATTCCGTCTGATCTTCCTGCTAAAAATCTGATTCACTAATCTTTGGTAAGTAGCCCCTGCATTCTTCAGGCCAAATGGCATAACCCTGTAGCAGTATAACCCCTAGCTAGTAACAAAAGCTGTTTTCTCCTGGTCCTCTTCGTTCATGCGGATTTGGTTATAACCTGAGAATGCATCCATGAAGGTCAACAGCTCATGGCCGGCTGTTGAATCTACCAGCTAATCGATCCTGGGAAGCAGAAAGCTGTCTTTTGGGTAGGCACGATTGACATCTATGAAGTCAACACACATGCGCCATTTCCTATTGGACTTCTTCACCATGACGACGTTGGCCAACCATTCGGGGTAATAGACTTCTCTAATGAATCCAGTAGTCAAAAGCTTCTCTACCTCTTCCACAACAGCTTTGTTCCTCTCAGGAGCAAAAATTCATCGTTTCTACTAGACGGGCTTTCTGGTAGGATCGACATTCAACTTGTGCTCTATCACTTTGTTGTCTATGCCTGGCATGTCTTCATGAGTCCAAGCGAAGATATCCAGATTCTGCTTCAAGAATTCCATGATCTTGCCTTTCAGGTTAGAGTCAAGTCCTGCTCCTACCTTTGTTACTTTGGTAGCGTCTCCTTCTACTAGGCTCACATCTTCCAGCTCTTGAACAGGTTTCCTTGGTTCTTCTTCCATCATCCACGAATGGTTTTCTCTTAAAGCTAACACCGCTTGGTAACATTCTCTAGCCAAAAGTTGATCCCCGCATATTTGCCCTATCTCGTTTGGGGTAGGAAACTTCACTTTCAAGCAGTAAGGCGAGGTTATAGCCTTGAGCCGATTTAGTGTGGGTCGTCCCAGAATGACATTATAGGATGATGGGCAAACGATGATTAAAAAATCGACCTATTTTGTTACCCGAGCTGGATGTGTACTAGTTGTGACTGATAATGTGATGATGCATATTAGATAAATTCGATCTCCACTGAAGCTAACCAATGGGGATTTGAAAGGTCTAAGCCTCTTCGGATCTGATCTCAACTGCTGGTAGGCCGTCATGTACATTATATCCGCAAAGCTCTTGTTATCAACCAATACTTTCCTTGTGTTGAAACCTTCAATTTCCAATGCAATAACAAGTGGATCATCATGGGGTTGCTTAATCCCATTTGCATCCCATTCAGAGAACGTGATATCGTCACTCTCTGATCGTCGATACTTTGGGGACGGATGCTTCATGTGAACACTATTGATCTACCTATAATAAGTCTTCTTCAAAGACTTGTACAACCCTCCTGATACGAGTCCCCCTGTTATCATTCGTATCTCACCCACAACTTGTTTTGGATGATCTCATCTATCATCCTTGACATTGTCATGGGGTTTGTCCTCAGCCCTTACTCGGGGTTTGGAGCTTTCCTCGTTGAATCAGTTCTTCTATTTGTTCTTTCATATTGCGACATTCATCAGTGTAATGGCCATGATCCTTATGAAAACGACAGTATTTCTTTGGGTCACACTTCCTAGAGGACATGCTTAACGGCTTGGGCCATTTTAGTCTTGGTTCATCCTTAATTTGCATCAGGATTTTGTCTACAAGCATCACTAGTGGGGTGAAGTTCATCTTCTTTTTTGGAGTGTCAGAACTGCTCTTGTTAGTCTTAGTCTCCGAATATGAATCCTTACGATCTTTCTTCTTACCATGAGAATCACCAGGTTCTTCTTTCTTCCATTTTCCCATTAGTCCCTTTGCAGTAAGGGCGTCATCTCCGTTCATATACTTCTGGGCTTTGAACAGGAGATCCGTCATAGCGGTTGGCGACGTCTTTCCTAATGAAAAGATGAAATCGGGGTTATTAAGTCCAGCCTAAAAGGTCTTGGTTGTCAACTTCATCAATCTCCAACACGACCTTGTTGAAACGTTTTACATAATCCTTTACGCTTTCCCCTTCCTGCTGTCTTACTATTAGCAAGTAAGAGGTTGGCCTCTTGTGACGCTGTCCTCCAATGAAATGGTGAACAAACGAGTCGCTGAGTTGTTTGAAATTTGCAATGGAAGATGCTGGCAACTTACTAAACCACACCCTAGCAGCCCCTCTGAGGGTGGAGGGAAAGATCTGCAGATAACTTCGTCCAGGGTCTGTTGGAGGTTCAGGATAGTCTTGAAGGCCTCTATGTGGTCAAGAGGGTCCTTCGTGCCATCATAGAACTCTAGCTGCGGCAAACGAAATTTTGGAGGCAAAGGGCACTCCAAAACACTGGTTGTGAAAGATGAATCTGTTCGTTTGAGCATGCCATCAAAGTTCATCGTCGTCTTCCCTTTCATTGCATTCTTTACTTCGTCAAGTTCCTTTCTTAAGCTCTTTATCATGTGATCGTTGTCATGCATGGACTGCCCTGTGTATTCGGTTGCATCTTTTCCCTTACTGTTTTCAGAGCTACTAGCCTCCTCGTCATGTCTGCTACGGCTACGTCGATGATGCAAGGCATTGTTGCCCTCATGACGGGCTCGGCGCTTCAACTCTTCATTCTGCTTCATTAGCTCTTGTACATTCGCTGTTAGAGCTTGGATCTGTTGAGCCATCACCACAGGATCTAGGGGTGGTGCTGATGTAGAGTCCATCAAGTGATAGGAGCTTTATCGGTATGAGCACGATGGTTTGAGAAAGGACCAACTCATCGTTTCCCACAGACGGCGCCAAACTGATGAAGCCGAAACTTGACCTCGTCAGTATGCTCCTCATCAATACCGATGGACGATCTCCGATACCTGTTGTTAAGAAAAGAAAGGCAAATGAGGTTTTCATTGGCGTGATGCCAGCTAAAAATACTTTGATGCTAAAGTCAGCTTATCAGTTCTCAAAAGAAGTTTCTCACAATTCTCTCTAATTTTTCCTGTCCCTTTACCTGAGTTCCGTTTCCCTTTTTATAGTTTGCTTTGGATCGGTGCAGTTATGTTTGTTAATGCTGCTCTAAGCGTTTTTCTCCTGAGAGGATCACGGTATTAATTGACAATGATGATTCCATTTAAGGTATAATGGGTGACCATTGAGCCATTACTGCTCTTGTAACTGGTCTGGCACAGTCATTGCTTATTAGCTGTCTTGATTGCATTTATTTGCACCTTCAATGAGTGCTGGCCTGGCTCGCCTCAAAGGACAACGTATGACGAGGGGATTTTACATTTACTTTCTTCCCCGACTTGAGTGTGACTAAGATCGTCTTTTACCTAGACGATCTTATCTTGATACTCGTCAATCGTATTTTAAAAAAAAATTACACATTCAAAGGTAACCGACAGATGCTAAAATGGTATCTATTTGATCACGTCAACCTTGCAACCAACACATCCATCATATGATATGAGTCTGTGTATTTGGATAGGTTTAAGGATGTTTTCATGGCCCCCTTCAAGTTATTAGTTTATCGATAACGTTATTTTTAATATCTACATGTCAACTTTGAATATTGAATAGGGATTTGTAAGTTGTAATATTTTATTAAAAATTTCCTAGAAAAAATCGGTGGAGCTAGCAAACAAAATCTAGCATCAGTTTTACTTAGTCAAGTCAATATATTATCAATGTTAAATCATTAAAAATGTCTTACTTTCAAATCATTAATACTAACGTTGTGATGATGGTCACACGTTTTTCGTGCATGTAGCGTGCGGATGACATTGCCAGTTTGCAACACTATTTATTATTACTATATTAAATTTTTTCTTTGCAGTCACCTTCACCATCTTTCTCAAAAAAAAAAAAAAAAAAAAACCTTCACCAATACGCATAACACAATTATTATATACTTATATTTTAGACCAATGTTAGAACACTATGCTATCTTAAATTATGGTTAAATCAATCATGAATTATTGGGTTCAAAGATAATTCTATTATTATCATCTGAAAACAAAAATGGAACTACATTAAAGTTTGCAGGTCCCCACTCCCATACTCTCATACTCTCATACTCTCATATTCGTGGTGAACAAAAATCTTGAAAAGTCTCATACTCTCAGCCAATGCCCAGAAGCATTGAACCCAATAAGTTGCTTCTATATATACATAAATATCTTTCAAAATCTTAAAGAGTCTCATACTCTCGTCTAATACCAGTTGCACTTCCTTGTCTTCGAAACGTTTTTACTTGTGTATAAATACCAGATAATACACAACTATCCTATATTTTTTTTCATTTGTAAATATTTTTTATGCTTGATGTTGCAAATTGCCCTGTCTATAATTCCTCTAATCATATTTTCTAGACGGACTACAGAGTACAGCCACTTCGAATTGAAGTGTTGTAAGTTGTAACAAACTACTTTAGAAGGAATACGTTTATTTTTCAAATGATTCGTAAAAGAAAAAGATCTTGATTTTTTAAACTTCAACAAAGATAAAAGCAATATATCTTAACTAGCAACCTTTTTCTTTTCGATCTCTCTAACTCTAGAACTCTATCCAATAGATTATATCATTTATTTCAATACAATTTTTTTTTTTTTTTTTTAATATGAGAATAAGGGTGTATTTGGATACCGCTTATTGTTAAAAATTAAAAACACTATAGCAAAATAATTTTTAAATGTGTGAATAGTGCTGTGAGACTCGATTTGAAGTTATTTTAAAGGGAAAAGGTACTTGCGAATTCTATAAACAGTGCACAAGACCTACTAAAAAAGGAAGCACAGACGCGTAGATAGCACAAAACGCGCTATCCAAATGTGCACTAAAAGTCACAAAACTTTTGGCTACAGGGAAATATCTCATTCACACCCACTACAACGATAGATGCAAGAGATAGTTATCTCTTGACTATATATATTTTATGATTTGAAAATTGAAATGATATATTGATACAAGTTGGCATTAGATAGTTAGTACAATCCGATAAAGAAAACGAGATGCTTGTTGATACAATACCACAACTTGGCTTTTTATAATAATCCTTGATAAATCCATTAATTGTAGTTTTACTAATTTATTTAATAGTATAGTTATGCAAAGGAGGAAAAGTGTCTCCATCCCATGCAGTCGTCTTTCCCATATGCAACCAACATCTAAGTCAACCGACAAGCGGAAATGGCATCTTTTATGGACGATTACATGTTAGGTTTTGAAGTATAAGCATGCGTTTGTCATCAGCTTATTTAGCATTTGAATAATTGTTTTTTTAATATTAAAATATACTTATATTCTGAAAAAGTGAAGTTTAAAAAAAATTGTACTTAAAAAAATAGAAGTTAAAAGTTAATAAAAAAAAACTTGACACAAACAGACACTAAGTACCCGTTTGGATCCCACATCCAACGTCCACGTTCTGTGTTTTTGCCTTTTTTTTTTTTTTTTTTTTGATCAGCGCCTCTTGCACTGTTCATGTCAAGGCAAAGTTACAATGTTTTTAGCAGTAAACAGTAACTCATAAATTACTTTTTTATTATTTTCAGCAATAAGTTTTGAGTTTTCAGCAAAATAAACAGTATCCAAACAGATACTAAGTCAATCGACATAGAAGAAGGCCTAAACCCATAGGCAGCAGGTCTTATTTCGCTTACATAGACAAATTGAGGGCCTACCATCCGTAAACAAGGACACCATGCCCATTCAAAGGACATAATTTAATCATTTTCTAACCCGTGGACTAAGTCCATGAACAATATAAATTTTGCAGCAATGGGAGAAGTGGCTTGCAGAGTAGGAGTCTTTTTTTCCCCTAATTGGCTGACCTGGTTAGCCATGCTCTTGGTTAACGTGTCAGCTTGGGAATTGAGACACATGAACAAAAAGGTTGGCTCCATTCAATATATAAAGGCATGCATGTATGTGTGGTCTCTTTAAGTTTTCTTATTATTCTTCTCAACATATCAGTCATGACTCATGACAACTGAATTCCAAAACATTTAATTCCTTCAACCACTTTCTCTTTCCCTTCGTCTATAAAACCCAACATTACTTTCACCTTTCTAATTTTCCAAATAGGAAATAAATTAGTTAAGTTAGACATAATGGCTTGAAGCAACCTTTTGCCCTAAGCAAAAACGCAGTACTCAGATGCTTTGGTAGCACACCCTTAATAGAAAGTAAGTAAAAGAGAAATTCTTTATTAAGGTAAGAAATCCACCAAAGAAAGATATATAAATGTCATATTATGATCCTCAACCTAAAACTGATGTCTTATCTTCTACCCAAGATAACTATCTTATCTAAGAGAAGTATCTTCTACCTAAGAAATGCTAGCTATCTTCTACCTAAGGTAACTAACTTATTTAAGATGAGTATCTTCTACTTAAGAATGTTCTCTCTCTTACCCATAAACCTAAGAATTAAAATTTTAAGGGTAATTACACTCCTCTCATTTGAGATTTGGAAAAATAACACTTTATCTTAAACTTGAAGGGAAAAAATATTTTCCCCTTTAACATCCGATTGACCAATTTTTTTTAAATTAATATTAAAAATGTTGTGTACTAACTTGTTTTTTGCTTAATGGCAAATTTCAAAAACTATCATACATTTTAGATTTAAAATTCATTGTTGTACATTTTTAATTAAAGTGTATTTTAAAATATTAATTATGAATTTTGCTTCTTCTTTTTTATCAATGGGCTATAGATAGATTTTCCATTGCAAGTATTTTGGTACTAGAAAATTTTTTCATTTTTATTATAAATTTATCAATTATTTTTTACTAACCTTGGTTAAACTTTTGTATAGAAATTCTTATAAAAATTTAAAATATTTCGTTAATTACTAATATAAACAAAAGGAGGGGGTGTTAATTTTTTCAAACCTCAAGGGAGAACAGTGTTTTTTTCCTTCATGTTCGGGGTGTAGTGTGACAGTGTCACTCTCTCAAACTTCATAGGAGGGGATTGTGATTATTCCCAAAATTTTATATTGAGTTAATAATCAAAAAATAAAAAATCTTCAATGATTTAGGCTCAGTTATTTCCATTATTGTAATTTTTAGTTTATATGAATTTATTATGAATTTTTTTTTTTATAAAATTTCAATTTCAATTTCAATTTTTTTTTTTTCCCAATTGAATTGTATCCACTTTTTTTTTGTTGATGACCTTAATGTATGCCTAATTTTTATTATTATAATTGTATCAACTCAATATCCTTTTATGAATGTAAGAAATATATAAATAAATTATATATATTCCTTTTATGACTTATCATATGTAGGCATTTGTTTAAATAAGATAGAGTATGTAACAAGGGATAAAATAGTCGAAGCAAAATTAAATTTGAATTTGAATTCGTAAACTTAGGAAAATTTTCTCTTTCTTTAACTTTTATTTAGTTTTATGTTTGTTTTTATAAGAAATGATACATATCTTTATCCATTCAATATCTCAATTTACAATGAAAAAGAAAATTAATGAGGGGTATTCTTCAAATCAAACAATGACCTCCTCAAAACAATTCTATTGCATTTAATGTGAGCACTAACAAAAGAAATTAACCCAAAACTTTCACAAATTATGGAGATGTCCTCAAGAATCCAAGCAAGTTCCAAAGAACATATCTAATTGGAGTTTAGCGTGATCTAATCCTTAAGTTTAGTTACAATTTTCTTTTATCAAACTATAATTACTTGTAAAATTATTCACCATCAACATAAAAAATCCAAAGCCTCTACACTGAATTCGTGTAAGGAGGCTAATATTTATATATTGAAATTTTAGGACTTAGCCATTAAATTTTTTTTTGCAAAAATGAAATGTTGAGCTTTCTCTATGTTTTTCTTGTACAAAGGTAGCTCAATGAATAATATTGTGTTAAGTGTGAAATGTCATTATATACTTATATTTATGAAAAGAAAAAGTTTAGCTATCTTCCTCTAATTCATAATTCATTTTGTGATAGTTAAAAAAACTATCCATTTGTAATTTTAGTCATATTATTATTTTAATAAGTAATGTGACATATTTAAATAAGAACAAAACTTAGGTACAGTACCTTAGGTGTTGTTCCTTAGATTCCCCTCTTAAGATTCAGTCATATGACTACTTAATTAAAAAATACACTTTCATTCCATGAGAAAAAATTCACATGATTGAATTTTAAAAAGAAAACTTAAGGAGCAACACCTAAGTACTGTACCTAAGTATTGCTCTTTAAATAAAAATCATTGATAATATTATAAATTGTCATGTAACGTGTTGAAGAAAATTCTTCCAAACTGATTTGGAGTTAAACTGTCTTATAATATAAAATGAAAAATACCCTTCTCCTACCTCACAGACTTTCTTTGATTGCTGAAAATTTCGACAAATCAACGGTAAAGTAGAATGGCAAAAGTGGGGGCGGTGGAAGGCAAGAAGAAAGTGTTATCCAATATCATAGCATTGCATTGCTTGAAGTTTCAGCAATATTTGAAATTCATGTAGTTTTCAGAATATTAAACTCACGGTTGGTCTATGAGCCCAAAAGGAAAAACACTACGTTTTGGTCAAAATGTTCATATTTAAAGCGAATACTAAATTAGACTAAGCATGTGCTTGAAGTTTCTGTGTTTTCAACTATCAGTATTATGGGTCTTTCTCAATTTAGTTAGAAAAAAAAAATAGTGGGTACCAACTGCTCCCTAGTTGGCACTTGGCACCTTCGCAAGTCTCAATCTTCTTAGAATAAAAGTTAATTACATGTTAAGACCCCCCAAAAAAAAATATGTTTACAACATTTTTATTACACTTTCATAATAAATTTCAAGTGGCAGGTTGCTACAAGTTGTTACTGATGATCTAGAAAGTAATTTGAGTTGTATACGTAGATTCAAATTAAAAACTCATAACAATCTGCCACATATAACTTTTGTAAAAATATTGTGAACGTAGTACTTTTTACTAACGAATGCTCTTAATGACATCTATTAATAAATCGTTTTTAAAAAAAATTATGAAAAAATAAGAAAGTAATTAACTTTTTTGACAATTTTTTTCAATTTTTATTAATAAAATTTTTAAAATAGATAATTAATAAATGTCTTAAAGGCATATATTAACTAGATCCTAAAAAATAAAAGTTGCTAACAAAGCCTCTAAAAGTAAATTTTATTTTTTTTTCATTATTATTTTTAATTTGGGTCTTTCCAGAATTCAATAAAAAGTTCTGTTTCATATTCTCTGGTCTCTTTTTTCCTTTGCTTTTACTTGTATGAGATTTTTGTTTTTGAAACGAAAGCACAGAGGCTAGGGGGAGAGAGTGACACCTAAACGCACAGCCTCCACAGAAAGAAAAGAGGAGACCTTTCGGGGCTGGCTATTCTCAAAGCCCGGCCCACTACTTTAGAAAAAAACAACAAAAGAAAAGCACGCGTAAGTGATATATTCGTCCACGTGACCCACTGGGGGCCCACCATGTTCGGCAAATGTCATAGATGATTGGCTCCTTCGAATGTGGGGGTCCCACAGCCCACAAATAGTTTTGTTGTTATTGTTGTTGTTAGCATAACGGATAAGTACAATAATCGTGCGGTACGGAACTTGGACCTTCAAAACGTGCCGTGTTGTGACCGTCAATGTTGCTGTACCATTTCTTAGCAAGAAGCAAGGCTTTTGTTAAGGTTTTTGGCCAACGTAGACAGACCTAACAAGTGCCAGCTTTTGACATGTAGCAACACGTGGAAGGTAGTAAACACAACACGTTTGGTTCATTCAATCTTTTGTAAAATTATAAACTATCTCATAAATAACGGGTTATAGTGAAAGTGCCTTTTTTAATTATTAAATATATTAGTTTGATTTTTTAAAAATATTTTACAGATTATCTTTAATTAAGTTGAACTATCGGATCAAATTGTGTAAATTATAATAATCAATAATAAGTTTAAATTAAATAATGGAATAAAAATCCAATATTTCTCGGAAAATACCGAAAGGCCCAAACTATGGCAATGCTATGCAAATCCATGCCCTCAACAAATTTTGAAGGCAATAATGAGGTTGTCCCAACTTCGAACCTTCATAGGGCACCCAAGTCCAACAAGTACCCCCACGTACGATGCAGCCATCTTGTGCTCGCCACGTGCCCTGCACGTTTATAACAGCAATAATA
Source organism: Quercus ilex subsp. ballota (assembly GCA_032727855.1). Classification (NCBI taxonomy): domain Eukaryota; kingdom Viridiplantae; phylum Streptophyta; class Magnoliopsida; order Fagales; family Fagaceae; genus Quercus; species Quercus ilex. Next base: position 39,331,604 of record CM064911.1, read on the forward strand.
AAATTGTGCCATGGAACACCATAACAATCTCTGACTAAGTCTTATTAGTTTACAAGGAAGTCTAGTGTCATAAAATTTTTCACAATTTTGTCATAATTTTGCAACAAATGATTCGTGATAAAGAAAAAAAAAAACTAAATTCAAAATAAATCGTATAGCGTAAATTTACACAATTACTGTAACAATTATATATTTATATACAACTTTACATTACTTGATGTAAGCAAATTTTAAACTTAATAGCCTAAAATGTGTGTTTTTTTTTTAAGTGAAAAATGTTAACAAATGCTCTTAAGGACATTTGTTCCTAAACTATTTTAGATAAATTTTTATGGAAAAGAAAAGAAAAAATATATTTTGACAACTTTTTCTATTTCCTATAAAAGTGGTATCAAAACTTTATAAAATAATTTATTAATAATTGCCGTAAGAGCACCTATTAACAACTTAACATGAAAATTTTTTTATTGGTCAAAACTTAAGTAATCTACTTAAGTTGTATTCTTTAAATTTCACTCTTAAGATTCAATTATATAATTATAATGAAAATATATTTTTAATTAAGTTGAGTCATTTAGCTAAATTTTAAAAAGAAAAAGTAACAGCGCCTGAGTGCTGAATCTAGAGAACAGATTCTGTCGTACCTCAATTTTGCCTTTATTTTATTTTATTTTATTATAAAAGCATTGATGATGGTGCCCTTGCTCTTTCCATGTAAGGGTTATTCTAAGTTGCGTTGCGTACGTACGTGTCCCAAATGCTACCATTTTCTAGGAAGTAACGTGGGTGAAGTCAGGTTATTGCTTTTGTTCCAATCTCTTTGTACAAAGAGGAGAGCACTACCGAGTCCACCACACCCTTCCACATACACGCCTGCCCACTCCAATCAAAATGCAATATCTCATCATCAAAGTCAAAAATCTCTAGAATCAAAACCCACTACCATCTCATCACTGTCATCTCATACACACTAAATTTGAATCACAACCATCGTGTAAATCTCGCCGCAGCCACTTATTAATTATTACCATATGCATATCTGACCATTCCTTCGTATGACCCTTGACTTTCTTGAATTCTTATCTCTATATAACACTCCATTTTTCGTTCATACAACAATAGCATGCCCACTGCCGACCATTTCTCCCAACCTTTCTGACTCTCTCAATATATATTCCTCTCTCTCTTTTGGGTATCCAATCTAATCTTTTTGAACCCACAAATCACGTTCCAAAAAGAATCCCATTCTTGAGTATTCTCCACCACCACCACCACCAAAGCATAGTCACTAGCTCCACCACTTACACACACACCCACCAAAATATAAACCCAAAAACTCTTTTTTTCACTTACATGTTCATATCATATGAAAAACTATTTCTTGAGTAGTAGTGGAAGAGAAAACTAGGATGTCAAACATACCCACATCTCTCTCTGAAATTTGTTTAACTCAATCTCGTCTCACCATGTCTGTTGCTGACCCTTGGCCCTTTTCTTGAAATCCTCACCTTACCTAAACAAAAACAAAAACCAAAACAAAACAAAAAACCCCCCAAAACTCAAATCCTTTCACAAACCCCACTTTTTCATTTTTCTTGATTCTTTACTTAACCATGAGGAAAATCAAAGGGTTCAAGATAGGAAAGCGCCTAGTGAGAGCTACAAAATGGGTCCTCCGAAAAAACCGGACCCGACCCGGATACATCCGGCTCAACCAGGCTGCTGCGGCACAAACCCCATCTACAAAACCCATGTCGAAGCTGATCACCTGGGCCAAATCCTTGTGCCATTGCAGCAAACCCGGGTCGGGTTACGCGCAAATCGGGCACGACCCGGTTAAAGAAAAGGAGGTGGCGGTTCCGAAAGGACACCTGGCGGTTTACGTGGGTCAAAAAGACGGCGACTTTCAGAGGGTGCTGGTGCCTGTGATTTACTTCAACCACCCTTTGTTCGGCGAGCTGCTCAGAGAGTCAGAGGAAGAGTTCGGGTTTGAACAACAAGGTGGGATCACCATACCGTGCCCGATATCCGATTTCGAGAGAGTCCAGACCCGGATCGCCGCCGGGTCTGGTGGGGCGCGGAGGCTGACGTGGAAGCGTCACTATTGAGAGAGAAAGTGATGGCATGTGAGAGTGTTTTTGAATTTATTTGGGGTTTGGTGGTGATGGTTGATGAACAGTGGTTGAGGATGATGATGATGATGATGATGGTGATGGTGATAAAAGATTCGAACTGATTACGATAATGATGTGTAGAATTTTTTTTTTTTCTCAATTAGGGAGTGGTTTACTTTTATGGTTATTTACATGTTTTTTTTTCCTCTTTTTACCTTATACTTTTTTTTTGTCTTTCTCTTCTGATTTTGATAGACATATAGTGTTGTAATAGAATTTAGGTGTAAATATATGATTTTTTCTCCTCTTTTTGTTGTTTCTTGTTTTCTATTTAAATATACATGATTTAATGAAAGGATAAAACCTAACTACTATTCTTAGATCCAGCATATTAAGATAAATTTAGATTTTAAGCATATAATTGCAATGAATTTAGTTTGAATATTGTGAGGGTTAGAAAGCTCTTAGTTTGAGACTGAAAGTTGATCTATGGTTTTATTCGTAACAAATAATTTATAAAGGGTCATGCTAACGAGTGCCTTAATAATTTATTTTAAGAAAGTTTTTATATCATTTTTATAGGAAATGAAAAAAGCTATCAAAATATTAATTACTTTTTTTTCTATTTTCAATAAAATTCTTTAAATAAATTATTAATTAGTGCCTTAAGAGCACTTGTTAGCATTTTTCATTTATAAAATAAGAGAGTAATTCACAACGGAAGGACTGGACAAGTTAAAATAAAAATATGAATGAATGCTTCCCTGATTTGTAAACCTAAATACACTTTTGTTGAGGTTACGAGCAAGCTTAGATAGATACAAATACTCTCTAAAAAGTAAAAATCTATTCACTCACTCTTCTCAAAATTTCCCCAAAATTCCCCTTTTAAGTGTGGGAGAAGGCCCTATTTATGCTCTCAATTCATCCCCTTCAATAGTGGGTTACCATGTTGGATGTCAGCAGATGCTTGTCCTATCAGATGTCTCTTAACATCTTTTGAGGATGAAAATAAACTTTTGAAATGTAAAGCATTGTTCAAGCTGATCATTCAACATTTAATGCTACTTGTATTAGGTGAAAATACCTAATTAATATGGAGGTGACTATTACTTAAATTGTGTGCCGCCTTTCCTAGCTGCTCGATTTGCTTTCTAGGTAACATCTACTTTCTCGACTGCTCTATTGGTCAATAGTTCTCCCAGTGAAACTTTACTGCCACACAGCTAGTCTCATTGGCCCACGAAACCTTTCAGGGGACCCATCCCTACAAATATAATTAAGGAACCTAATATACAATATTTAAAAAACTGTTGTTCTTAATTTCTATTAGTGGATTTGAATTCACTCAATTGGTAAAGTTTCTTATATTAAATATAAGATAAATTCAAATCCCGCCTATATCAAAAACCAATAAGTGTCTTAACTCAATAATAAATAGTATTTATCATGGAGTTAATGTCATAGATTAAAATTCTATTGTATCTATAAATAAAAACAATGACACTATTATAATAGTGTGACAATTGTAAATCTTGAAACTCTTGAAATCGATTTAGAATTGGTACCAAATGTGAAATGTGGAGGGTGTAAAGTGTTTTTTTAGCCTTATAATAAAGTGAATTGTTTTCTAATATGGCAAACTAAAATTATGTTGATCTATTACTCTAGGATTTTAAGAGTCAAATATATGAAGTATTACTCTTTACTGTCTTTAGGTTAATTATAGTGGCCCATTTTAATGATTATGAGCAATCCATGTTTAGTTGAGTTTGACTAGGTTGAATACTTTTCATACTCATTCAACAAGGAGATCAATTTGTATTATTTTCAAAACTGGACCGAGCTAATCAATATTCAGTCATGAACCGATTTTAGGGTGTGTTTGGTTGAGTTAAAAACAGGGTGGATAGAAAATATAGGGAAGAAATTAGGAGAAAAAAATGAGTAATTGATGTGTTTAGTTGAGGGTGAAGAAAGAGAGGAAAAGTGGTGAGGTCCGGATCACTCCAATTCAGAGCGGAAACATGGAGGAAAATGTGAGGCAATATTTTGGACAAAATTGCTAGGCCAACGTTCAAAACTTCTTTGCCTTCTTGTCCTTTTCTTCTATGTTTCTTTTGTCACTCGTTTTTCAACGTACAAAGCTTTTTTCTTTTCTTTTTTTCTCATGCTTATCCTTTCTTCAGTTTTTTACTTTTTCTTCTTCTTTTTTGACGTAATTTTTTTTTCCTTTTAGCATGTGCAGAGTGTTTCTTTTTTCAAACAGTTAGTTGAGTTTATTTTATTTTATTTTTTATAAATAATTTTGGGTTCTTGAACTTCTTGTCTATTATTTTTCTAATGTATGAAATACAATTGTACAAGTTTTTTTAATAAAAAAAATGTGTTACTTTTTGTTTTATTTAACAGGTACATAATTGTAAATTATATCAACTTCAATTTCTATCCTCTCACTTTTCTTCTCAACCAAACAAATAAATTGTATATCTTTCCACTTTTCTATCTTCCCAACCAAAAACAAATAGGAGAAAACTAAATTTCTTCTATCACCATACTTTTCTATTTCTTCCTCATTTTCTATCCTCTCACTTTTTCACCCTTCAAACCAAATGAATCCTTTACATTGGTATGATCTAAAGAATAGGGAATTAATGTCAAACTTGAGGGAATTGATTGGTTTTTAGAGGAGGGCACGAGAGGAGGACAGATTTTGTGGTGGATATTTATTTTGTGATTGTGGTGGATAAAGTCATATTCTAGTTGAGTTAATGGATTCGAGATATGTTATTCTATTTTATTTATTTATTATTTGTTTACATCGTGATTAGAGAGAATTATAAACATAAAGCGTTCTAGAACTTTGGGAATTGAGGAATGGAATTGTACTAAGCACAATTTTTATTATAAAAAATAAAATAAAATTCGAACAACATTTCTTTCCGCGTAAAATGTTTACTTGAAATTTTTTTCCCTATTTCCTTGTGTTTGGCCTGATTGAAAATGAAAATATTTTCAGTTTGACCTAAAAATAGTGTCTCACATGGGGTAAATTGTTTTAAGTCCTATAGAGCATAAAAAAACCCAAGGCTAAAACTCAACTATCCATCACCCAATGCACAGTTGCGCCATGCTCATTGCTATTGACAAGCAAGTACTTTCTCTTGGCTATAGCTAGCTCTAAGGCTGTAAACGAATCAAGTCGTTCATGAACAACTCGGGTTCGGTTAGATAAAAAGCTCGTTCATGTCCGTTTGTTTACAAATAAGCCAAGCTTAAGCCTTAGTTTTAGGCTTGTTTGATAAACAAGCCGAGCTCAAGCAAAAAAAATTGCTCGTGAACAATAAGGCTCGATACAAAACATGTCGAGCTTAACCTCGTTTACAGCTTGATATATGTTTACTAAATAAACTTATTATTATGACATTACACATATGTTTTGGAATGTTAATTTATACCTTGTTTATTCATATATGTTTTGGAATGTTAATTTATTTAGATTTGTGAAGATTATAGTTGTACGAATGACAAATGTGGATGTAAAGATTGTATTTTGAACAATGACTCAAGTTATAGACAATAAATGATGATGGATGGATTTAATTATGTAAAATTGTAATTTGAACAAATTCTAATCACGGGTGTTAGAAGCATGATAAAATGAGTATATTATATTATATTATATATATATATATATACATATATGTATGTATGTATATTTGTTTACTTGATTTTTTGTGATATAAGCATTTGATAATGCAAATTTTTTGGATCCCAAGCTAAAAAGCCTGACTTGAGCTCAAGTTTGAGGTTGATATGAAGCTCAAGCTTGGCTTGACTAAATAATCAAGCCAAGCCAAACCAAACTTTTTGGCATTCTCACAAGCTCGAATTCAAACATTGTTTTTAGGCTTGTGTCAAGCTCAAGCATTTGATTTTTATTGATGATCTAAGCTCAAACACACACTACTCGACAAAGCTTGGCTCATTTACCACCCTAGCTAGCTCTCTCTCTTTCTTTTTCTTTTCATTAATTTTATGGGTTTATTTATTTATTTATATTTTGTATGGTTTTCTGTGAAATTTTATTCTGCATTTACTATGTCTCTAGTTGGAAAAATTTATGACAGATGATCAGAGCAATTTATAGGGAAAAATTCATTGAATCCATTGAATCAGTGTAATTTTACAGATTTATTATTTTTATTTTTTTAAAATTATGAATCTTAAAAATCACTTTATTTTTGGTTCCCTATCCGGTTTGTTTTTTTTAAAAACCATAAAGAGATAGAAAAAGAGGAGGGAGGAGAATCAGGGTCTGGATTGGGAATTTTGACATCTGCTGTTGCTTTCACTTGGAATGAAAGGTCAATATTGATTTTAATTCTGCAACCAACACGATTTCAAGTGGTTCACATTTCAGGAAGAACATGCGACGGCTTGTCATGACTCATGAGGTTAAATTTATTATACTTTTGATACCTTGATTAAGTATGACTGAGAATTTAAGTTTATGTTTGGTAACAATATTTGTTTTCTATTTTAAAAAACTTGTTTTTGGGAATATAAAGAATTTTTTTTTTTTTTTTTGTATTTTTGAAATAAAAAAACATGTTTGGTTAGTTGAAATTAAAAAGATAGTTTTTTGAAGAAAAAAATAGAAAATACTATGTTACTAGAATTTGAACTTTAATGCTAACTTATTAAATGAGACAGATTCATTAAATTAAATGCGTGTTTTCATTAATTTTTGAAAATTAGAAACTAAAAACAGTATTTTTCATGTTTTCAATTTCCTTCATAAATTGAGTTTTGAGAACAATTTTTGTTTTCTGTTTATTTTAAGTTGTTAAACAAGTTTTTTAGTCTCAAAAATAGAAAAGTATTTTAAAAAAAAAATAAAGAAAAAAAACAGTTACCAAACATAAAGTTTCTAAATTTTTTTTTGAAATCAATACCTTTAGGATATTCATTAACTTTTCCTTTTATGTAAAGCATCTCTCCTCACTTCTCAGGCTGAAACACCCCAATTTGATTTTTTTTTCTCTCACTTAATTTTCTTATTTATTGTAAAAGTTAAAAAAGAAAAGAAAAAGAAAAAGAAAGAAAAAGAAAAATCGGCCGTCACTTTGTTGAGCACCATAGGTGTCCTTATCACTTATCAGTGGAGAATGAGAATAACGTAACGTGAATTTCGCCACCTCCACTAGGTTGGTAAAACCGGGGTTTAGATTTGATAAAGGGTTCAGTATTTTTTTTCCCTCCTAAAAATTGTCTTCTTCGAGATTAAATTTACCTAAACTTTTCTCTAATTTTTGTTTTTACCGTATCCAATTACATTTATTTCTTTGTAAATCAAGCTTTTCAGCCTAATAATAATGAAAATTTAAATGATATTACACTTTATACACCAGTGAATTGAATAAATAAAATATTAATTATAAAATAGTTCATCCATGTTAAATAAAAAGAAAGTACTAAAACTACAAACTATTTTACAAACTGGTAATATAAAAAGTGATTATCGGTATTAAAAAATATATATATATATATATATATATATATTAGTAATGGGCCCAAATGAGAAGTAGTAAAAATTTGTCACATTAATAATTTGTAAAAATATTATAAAATAGTCTATAACTTTAGTATTATTCGGAAAGAAATGGAAAAACATGTTTGATATAAAAGGGTGTAAGCTTCGAAAACAGGCTTGGAGGCTTGGAGCTAACGATATCTTCTGGCAAATGAGTTTTGACTCAAGCAAGCGGATGTTATTTGTGGATTCTTCTAAGAATTTGCTCCCAAGTTTTAATAACACAAGTAGCAGAGTGAGCGTTACTTTATATATATAGAAACAGAGTGAACGAAAAAACTAGTGGTTCTCCATTCTAAAAATAAATAAAATTAAATAAATGATAATATGATATAATCATGAAATTTTAATATTCTCAAATGGGTGTGCCATATATATGATATAACGGTCTCTGTACCCCAAGATCGAAGGATGGCAAATGACTTTCCACACTATTAATTGCTCAAGCCAATTAAATATAATTGAGTTAGCGAATCTAAAATAAATAAATATAATTGGCTTGAGCAGTTTGATTGGCTCAAGGTAATATGGCTAGGGAAGAAGCTGCAAGAGGACTAAATATAATTTTTATTTTTATTTAATATATTTGACCATATGGGAAAGGCACAAAGAAAATGAGGCCAAACAAAAAGGAAACAAAAAAAAAAAATGTCAAAATTTATACTTTAGAGAAGCAATTTGATTTGAGGATTTTAATCTTTGAAATATAATTGTTATACTTAGGTTCTGCTTGTTTTGATAAAAATAAAAATATTTTGTTTCAAAAATGTGTTTAGCAAGAAATATTTTTAGGAAAAATAACTTATTTTTCCTTGTCTTGTTGGAAATGGAAATTAAATAGAAAAATCAACATCTAATATTTGCTCTTGTAATGAAAATCATCATTTAAGTTGACGATAGTAAGGGGGTGTGGGATGGGGAAAGGAGGGAGACATTATAAGGTCCACATGGTGAACAAGTGATTTAGTCTACTATTCTACTAAAAGACTCACACCTGTTTAAATTGCTGAGTTAGAGATTTTTTTTTAAACAGAAACTGATTACTGACTTAGCAATTTTAAATAAATGAGAGTCTTTTAGTGAAATGGTAGACAAGTAATATGGTTTACCAGATAACTGGATAATTTCTCGAAAGGAGAGAATATGGTCAAATAAATTAAAAAATAAATAAAATTTATAGCTCCACAACCACTAGGCCACCAAGTCTCTACTCTAACCATCAATTGCTAATCATGATTTCTCTGATTAACTCTCCTTTTTTGGCTTGACCTTTTCCAACAAATTCTTAATTTGACCTAATTAACTTGACTCGTCCCTCATTCTATTGCCTACCCCTCCGTCTTTTCATTTCATTTTCTTTGGGTTTATTACATATTTGACTCAAAAGGCTTTGTTATTATGATTTGATGTTGTTTAGGATAAATTAATTACTCAGACCATTTTAAGGTCTTCACTTGTTGTTGACTTTACTAAGTAACCATGCCCACAGCGAGGGGAGGCCAATAATGACATGTATACACTACAAGAAAAACAAGCAGTTGCGGCGGACCTATTGCGGCGGGTACAAAAACAGCCGCTATAGGTCGCCTGCTGCGGCGCGTTTTGGTCCTGCCGCTGTACACGAGATCTATTGCGGCGGGCCAATAGCCCGCCGCAATAGCTATAGTATCTGCGGCGTGCTACAGCGGCGGGCCCATGACTCGCCGTAATAGACCAGGTTTCAGCGGCCCAAGCTTATATATAGCGGCGGGTCATTGACCCGCCGCAATAGGCCCTTACGTTTCCCACTTTCCCCCAGCGCGCTGGACCTAAATTTTCCCTCTGATTTTTTTTTGTCCCTGTTCATTTTTGGCGCCTTCTCGTTTTTAGGTAGTCTCCCACACGCACACTCTCTCTCTTTCTCTCAGACACTTCGAAATCCCCTTACTGTCTCATCTCTACCACTACCCACAAACCCACAGCCACAGCCACCGCCGCCACCACCACCACCACCACCCAAAAATCGAGCCTAGTTAGGTCCAAAAACAAATGGGTCAGGTCTAGCCCGACCCATTTCTCTTATCATTTCTAACCCTAACGGTTCATGCCCCTAATCTAGAACCTTCCCTCGTTTTGCTATCTCATCCGAACTCTCTTGACAGAAACCCATGGCTTGAGCTACCTGATCTCATCACCTCAAACCGGCACCGCCACCACAGGAGGCGGCTTGCTTCTCATCAAAAATCGTTACCGAGATCTCTCCAATCTAGGTATGCACAACTCTTTTGCATTCATCGATTCCTATTTTTTTTTTTCTGTTTATTGTTATCGAAACCTAATTTCTTGTTTGGTACACAGCAGGACCGAAAGATTGGTCAAAAGAGCAAAAGAGGAAGTCCTCAAGGTTCATCTTGGCACCGATTGACGCTTCTCAAGAAATTCTTCGCTCTGTCTATCCCTCACACGGTCTGATTCTCTATTTCTCTCTGATTCTTTGCTATTATTATTATTATTTTGGTTTGATTTGTTTGGTTTTTGAATATCGGCTAGGGATTTAGAGGAAATTCAAGAGCTGCTGAGATTGGTCGATGGCACTGCAAACCTTACACTTTCTCAGGTAAAGATTTTTTTTTTTTTTTTTGGTTAATTAAGTAATTTTAACTTACGATCAATCCAATAAGACATGAATGTTTCATAAAAAATAATAATAATAATAATAAAGACCCACAACCAACTATTTACGAATGACTTAGCTTGAGAAGATACTTGTACTGCAGTCTGTGACTTTGGAGTTCCTGGTTAGTTTGGTTTTGGGAAGGGGTTTAAGATTTTTGGGTTTTATTTTGAGGGGGATATGGTGGTGAACTTGATTATCATGGTGATGGTGATTCATGGGTAGTAGAACAGTGAAGGATGGCTCTCCATATATCAGACTGAATATTTTCTAATAGTTTAGGCATATATTTTATTTCAAATTAATCAGAATAGTTATGTGGGCGAAAGTGTGGGGGTTTCAATCAATGTTTGTGTGATAATATGTGAAAAGGTAAAAAAGATTAAAACAATTGCTATCTTTGATTATTTCCCTGGTTTACAAACACAATTATTTCGATTCACTATCCTTGTTAAAATGTTTTATCAGATCATCCTAGCGCTTAGGTGTCATCTCACTATTTATGTAGTTGTGCATTTTCCTTTCTAGATTATTTCCTTTTCACAATTGTCTTTTACAAATTAATTTGAGTTTAAAATTTGGGTATAATAGTAGGTTAAAATTGTGATCAAATAATTGGTTGATTGATGAATTCAGTCACGAGTAATCATTCAATTCTAATTGTCTTTACTGTGGTGATTTAATGAAACTGAAAATTGTGTTTGAAAGTTCAATTATGCTTTGAACATATATAGGCTCTTTATGGATGCGTGTTTTTGTGGATGGATTGTTGTATTCTTAGAATACTTTTAGCTTTTAGTACCTGCCTATAGATTAAAATACTTTTCATGGTTCCTTTTTTTCTTCTCGGCAGTTTATTGCTGGTGATTTTGATAATCTTGTTATTTTCAGTGGCACAAAAGTAAACACCATAGGTTCCTGAATTTCAAAATTCCGAACTTTTGAGCAGTCACTTGGATTGCACATAGATGTTGGCCTAAGTATAAGTATGTAGCCAAAACTCAACCTTTGACCGGATTAGATTAATCTTGTTGTTGCTCTTTCAATTACCACTTAATCAGTATTTCTTTTCTATTCATCGTTTTTTATTTTTCTTTAACTTTATGAAAGCCAAATGATGGACTTAGTGGCACTAATGATGGTCATCAGCAATGTGGGGAGGGAAGAGGGTGGTGGTAGCATGTAAGGTTGTCTAGAGACCCATTGAACTCAACCCACCCAAGGGATCCAATCACACCCAAGCCAAATAATGTTTTATGTTTTTAAAAAACATATGAATCCCAAACTTTCTTTGGATACTGATCTATAGTGTTTAAAAGTGTAAAACTTTTATTTTCTTTTCTTTTTGTAATTTTGGTATAGATAGATCTCTACAGATCATAAAAAATTTTCAGAAAACATTTTAGACCGAATCAAACAGGATTTTTATTTTTTATTTTTTATTTTTTTTTGAGAAACAGAATCAAACAGGATTTTAGTTTGTATGTTTAACACTAAACGGCAGTCGCATAGATAGATAACTATATTATTGCTTGGTAGTTTGTACCATCTATCTCAGCCAAACACATATTTTTCTAGGACAAGATTAGCCTTCGCCTAGGCCAACCATAAACCGCAGCCAAACACAGCGTAGCAGCAATTGAAGAACCAAAGGTATAGAACTATAGATTTATAGAACAGAATGTACTACAAAGTACAAACTGTTTAACTCTCCTGAAGGCAAATCGAAAATCGAAAAAATGGAAATGGAAATCGATGACACTCCAAAACCCAAAGGTACCACCTTTGAGAGCAGTTATTTATTTATTCAATTATTTTTCTTATACTTCGCTAGGGTTTAAGGTTGTCATGGATTATCAAATGTCAATCAACCCTCTGTCTTTTTGTGCTCTTTTTAGTTGATATTCATTGTGTGTTGTTCAAAGGTGAAGAGACAAAAGGGAAGCCTGTCGTGGTGATATTGGTGGGTGCAATATTGATTGAATTTATTTTGGTGTAAGCAATATTAAATTCGAGATCCCTCATCCCTTATTGCTAAGATCATTTAATACCTTTTTAAATCTTAATCAGTTAAACTAGTAATAACTGTAACGAGATCAGTTAAGCTAACACTACCACATTTTTTACACTTTCAAAGGTTTAAGTGATAATTAAAGCAAGGGTACTTTAGTAAATACGCCTCTCTCTCTTTCTTTCACAAAGACTCATTTGTGGTGGTGGTTTCTATGGTGGTGGTGTGGAGTTTGGGTTTGGGTTTTAGATTTGTTGTGATTTGCTTGTTTGATTTGGGTGATTTTGGTATGGATTTTTTGTTGTGATTTTGCTGGGGTGGCAGGTGGTGATTTTTTGTCGTGATTTTGGTATGGATTTTTAGATTTGTTGTGATTTTTTGTTGTGGTTTGCTTCTTGTGATTTTGCTGGGTATGGGTTTGCTAGAGGTTGAGGGAGAAAGAGAGGAAAAGAGGGAGAAAGAGAGAAATAGTAAAAAAAAAAAGGATTAAAAAATAATATTTAAATAAAATGGGGAAAAAAATAGAGATTTGGCGATCTGTTACTTGCAGCTATAGAAAGTAGCCATGGAGCTACACTTGACTTACCACACTAGCTCTTAGACCGCTGTTGCCTGCAGATTGAGAAGTTAATATCCCTTTATCCATTGCATGAAAAGCATCAATTGCAGTGGTATCTTGGCTGATATCTTTCACAATCAGTAATTAAGCTTGGCAGTAAATCCATTGAAACTCCTTTTGTAACTTCTAACCAAGCAAGTTTCTACAGAACTAGAGTGGGAGAGAGAGACAGAGTATCAGTAAAGTCTAATTTATTATTATTATTTTCAAAGAAAAATGATCATCATGTAGAAATGTTACCAGCCCTCAATAACTTTTGTAGCATGCTAAGGTGGTTAGACAGTGGTGAGTATTGACCTGCAGGAAGTAACCCATGTACACAATGTAGACCTGTATCATCATTATCATTATCAATTTATCATCAAGTGTTTATAATTAAGCAGAATATCACAAAGAGTGGCAGATAAAATGGCAGTTTGGAGTGATTTATGTGTAGCAATCTAGTTTTACTGGTCATTTGGACCTTAGATAAGATAAATTCTTTAATGGGTCGCCTACTCGGGTTTTGCTGCTTAGAAACATGGTATGCTTATATGCCCAACTTTTTACAAAACTTGATGCTGCTCAATATGTTTATTAGGAACTGCAATTATTTTTTTCAATTGTTTTCATGTGAATGCACATTTTTAGTGAAGTGTATGTGTTTATTTTTGTGCTTGTTTCTAATGCTGCTATCAAATAAAGCCAACTTTCTAATCAGTACTAAAGTTAAATTGATCTGTTTTGGGTTGTTTGTTGTTAGTGATTCAGTTGTTACTTTGATTTTTTGTAGCTAGAAAATATCAATTCTTTGTGCTGCTTATTTGTTGGTCCTTTTCTGTTCATTTGTTTCGTTTAGTTCTTATTGTATAACAGTTACATCAGATTAAAAGTAACTTTTAAGTATGTTGCTTTACAGCGTTATATCTTGATGTATAAGTTGTTGAGTAAATCATCAATTGAGTTTTAGATTCAAAGTTAGCACCTTTTCCACTTGCAGTTGTCAATAAGAATTATTTGTTAACAATGTAGAGGTCTGTTCAGAGGGCTAGTCCAATCTTTTATGGTCTGCACATAGACTCTTTTTTAGCCTAGTTAGGTTGTTGGACACTAGGAAAAGCCACTAAAACCAGCCCATGGAAAGCCACTAACATTGTCACGTGTTAGTCGAACTAGAAAGTGAGAGGTAAAATTAAATCCCAAGGACATAGCTAGCAGAGCCCATGAACTTGGGCTGATTGAGTACATGGGAAAAGCCGAGGATTAGCGCCAAGAAAGCTCAGTGCCAAAGTCAATCCAAATGAGCATTAGGACCACAAGAGCAATTGTTGAGAATACTTGAGATTGATTTGCTAAGACCCACAAAGAACTCAAAAAACCAAGCATTACCTGCAGTGTGACAAAGACCTTTACACCATCCTTTCTCTCATCAAATCAAAAATAAAAATGTCACATAGCAAGGGGCTGCTGGGACTTTCTGCTCAAGCCTCAAGCAAATTCCAATGAGGATCTTTCCTCTTATGTAAATAATTGTAGGGTATCTAAGTTAGCCCCATTATGACCTTCATACAAAACAATGTGACAACAACTATTGAGAAAGTCTTCTGCCAGGGACATAGACAGGGTTACAATTGAGGGCGGCTGAAGTAATAAATAAATAAAAATTGGGTGAACCATTTTAGCATTCATTTAGTATTAACAAAATAATTGTTTCTTATTACATTACAATACAATTATCTATGTTTCTTATCTCATTATATGTCGTATAGTCTTCTAACAAAAAGACTAATTATTTTTTGCTAAGTCAAGAAGAAGATAAGAAAAAAAAAATCAAAGATATATAAATAAATAAATAACCATATGAAGAAGGCTATTTAGTAAGCCTATGAATGCCATAATATTTAATGCATATCAACACATTACAAACTTGGGTAAAATATAGTTAACACTTTTTAGTTTAGGACCTAAGTTAGGTTTAAGGATTGAGTTGGTCAGTTTTGAACAATTTTATATCTATTTAACATTAGTCCAAAAACTATCAACCTTATAAATTGTAAGGTGACCCCACTATGTTCTCCAAAATAAATAAAAATAAAAGCAAGCACAGCAACCCCACAGCCAGTGACACACTACGCCTTAACTTAGTAAACCAACAACAATTAAAAGACAAAACATTGACTTTACTAAGAAGTCTAAAACTATTGAAGCCATATCATTATAGTAAAGTGAGAGAGTGATCAAAGAAAGTTAATTGAGAGAGAGAGAGAGAGAGAGAGAGAGAGAGAGAGAAAGACAAGGACTTTGATAGAAATTACCAATGAGCAGCAGATTGGGCCTCTGCCAGCGTGATTCAAATTGCAAAATTGAAGGTGAGTCTCACTTACATAGAATGTATGTGTGGCAACGTGGGTGTGGTTTGTACTATTATGTAGTGGAAGTGAAGGAGACAATAGTCTCCCTATTCGACTGGTAGGAGGTATCAATATGAATTTAGGGAATTAAAAAAAATGGAAATAGGATCTATCCATGTGATTTTTTTGTTTGTTTTTGAAGGGCTAAAAATGGGCTAGAGATCTATATTTTTGTTATTGTTGGGTTTAATTTTGTCGTTGGTTGGAATACTTGGGGGGTGGGGGGGGGGGGGGAAGAATTTTCTTGGGCCAGATACTAGCCCTCTGAACAGACCTAGGTAAATAATTAGTTTTTTCAAAGCACTGGCTTTAGCATATTCATGTAATGATCATGTTCTAAGCTGTGAGTGTCTAGCACTATTGATAAAAAGTGTTGGCAAGCTAGTGTTTACAATGGTCTTCAAGATTTCGTTTTGCATAGTGTTTGCTAGGCAATATGTAGAACGTTTTTTTTGTTTATTCAGGATCCATAGCCTTTATATAAGGCTTAAGTCAGTAGTGATAGATTTCTAACAAAGCTGTCCTCCTTCAAATTCGCTCATATAGATTGCTCAATGAGAACTCTTAGCACTCTTTCCTCAACCCTCACGTTAGAAATCACAACTATTTATTGTTGTTGCAGAAATAGTTGGAGTTGCACTCATCACATCGAGCACTTGCTAAATCTGGTGCCATTCTACCTTTTAGAATCCATTCTTTAAATCTTCAGAAAACACGTTTTATGTGCATCATATTTGCAGCTTAACATGTTTATATTTGGATTTGTATCGTTTTTGGATGCCAAATTTTCTGTCTTGCAGCTCTTCATTATAGCTGTGTTTCTTTGTTTTTGTTTTTTTGTTTTTATTTTTTTTATTTTATTATATATATATTTTTATATTGGTTATCTGCGAGAGTTATATTATCTTAAATGATTTTTGTTTTCCCTTTTTCTCAACTCTAAACTATACTATTTGGAGGTAATATATGTTACTGATTTAATTACAGCTTGATTTAAGAATGCTGTCTACAAAGCACTGAAGCGGGCAACTGAAAGGGAGATTTCTCAAAGTGCTAATGTCATCTGTTGCACATGTGTTGGTGCTGGAGATCCTCGATTGGCAAATTTTAGGTTCCGCCAGGTTGAAATGCATCTAACATGTGGAAGTTTGTCTAGGATTCACTTGTTTAAAAGTTTACTCTTTTTAACTTTTTGTTTTTTGTTTTGCTGCTATTGGTATAGTGCATTTGGATCATTCACAGTGGTTTTTTTTTTTTTTTTTGGATTTTTCTATTCACTGATTTTTTTGGAATGTTTTTCTAAAAAGTTAACCTCTTTTTTTATGATCTGTCTGCAATGTTGAACTTCAACTTGCTATTCCACTGAGAAATTTTGACAATCAAATGAAATCGATAAAATTATATGCATGTTTGGCATTACTTTAGGAAGAGAGTTTTATTTATAGAGTTTTAGTAGTTTGTAATATAGAGTTTTAACTGAGAAACTGTTAAGCTTTTTTGGCTTTTGAGTGTTTGACAAATTGCATTAAACAATGCTTTAAAGTGGTAGATTTATAAAGCATGATTAGTGAATTGTAGAGTTTTTTCCCTAAAAGCTTCAAATTTTAGCTTCCTAATCATGAAGGTTGATGTAGTTGAGGTTTAAACTAGTTTTCTATTGGGGAGGGTTTGGGAATTGGGATAAGCGTAGGTCTTAGTTTTTTTTCTGAAATACATTGAAAGTGCTGTTACTATTAGTTGTATGCATAATTTATAGGTTTTTAATATATTTCATTCTTCTTTATCTAGGTTTTTTTTTTTTTTTAAATGATGAATAAGCTTGAATTCTTATATATTTTATTCTTTACTAATAATTTGATTTTGAAATATATGGAGTGGAGTATATATGGAGCTGACCAAACCATGATATGACTTAGAGTGAAAGAGCTTATAAATCCCTTCGTGAATTCCTTGCTTCCTTCAAACCCAAAATTCTTTTTTTCATTTTTATAGTATGTTGGAACTCTGAGTGTATAAAGGGGATGCCATTCTTTTTTTTTTTTTTAAGAACAGGTCAGAAACTTTATTAAACTAAAAATAAGTACATGTATAAAGAAAAATGCTATACATACAAGCCAATGTGATCCAACCATTTCAGTATCTATTTTTCCCATTAGTTAGCAATTTAGCGGATCCTGAGGATTAGGGTTTGTACATTTATAGACTCACTCTGAGCTAAAAAAAAAAAAAAAAAAAAAAAATCTCTAATCAATTAGTCAACCAGCTTCCACCAAACCGAAAAATTGTAGAGGCTTTAAGGCAACTCAAAAATCAAAATCCACCATAGTAATTAATCATGGTGAGGGGCCTAGGAGAATAGGAATGATGTGGATTTAAAGTACTGATTCCATAGCACTATTAGGGTTTGTAAATTTATGGACTCACTCTCAGCTAAAAAAAAAAAAAAAAAAACTTTATATCTATTATTGACTAACCAAATTTAAAAAAAAAAAAAAAAAAAAAAAAAATCTCTAATCAATTAGTTAACCAGCTTCCACCAAACCGAAAAATAGTAGAGGCTTTAAGGCAACTCAAAAATCAAAATCCACCGTAGTAATTAATCATGGTGAGGGGCCTAGGAGAATAGGAATGATGTGGGTTTAAAGTGCTGATGCCATAGCACTATTAGGGTTTGTAAATTTATAGACTCACTCTCAGCTAAAAAAAAAAAAAAAAAAACTTTATATCTATTATTGACTAACCAAATTTAAAAAAAAAAAAAAAAAAAAAAAATCTCTAATCAATTAGTTAACCAGCTTCCACCAAACCGAAAAATAGTAGAGGCTTTAAGGCAACTCAAAAATCAAAATCCACCGTAGTAATTAATCATGGTGAGGGGCCTAGGAGAATAGGAATGATGTGGGTTTAAAGTGCTGATGCCATAGCACTATTAGGGTTTGTAAATTTATAGACTCACTCTTAGCTAAAAAAAAAAAAAAAAAAAACTTTATATCTATTATTGACTAACCAAATTTAAAAAAAAAAAAAAAAAAAAAAAAATCTCTAATCAATTAGTTAACCAGCTTCCACCAAACCGAAAAATATTAGAGGCTTTAAGGCAACTCAAAAATCAAAATCCACCGTAGTAATTAATCATGGTGAGGGGCCTAGGAGAATAGGAATGATGTGGGTTTGAAGTGCTGATGCCATAGCACTAATAGGGTTTGTAAATTTATAGACTCACTCTCAGCTAAAAAAAAACTTTATATCTATTATTGACTAACCAAATTCAAAAAAAAAAAAAAAAAAAAAAAAAAACTCTAATCAATTAGTCAACCAGGCACTATTAGGGTTTGTAAATTTATAGACTCACTCTCAGCTAAAAAAAAAAAAAAAACTTTATATCTATTATTGACTAAAAAAAAAATCTCTAATCAATTAGTCAACCAGCTTCCACCAAACCGAAATATAGTAGAGGCTTTAAGGCAACTCAAAAATCAAAATCCACCATAGTAATTAATCATGGTGAGGGGCCTAGGAGGAGCTCGTATACCCTGTACCCGGCATATATGCCGGGTACCTCACAAGGGGGTGGGACCCACACACTGTGGGGCCCGCCCCTCTGTGAGGTACCCGGCATATACAAGATATAAAAATCGGCCTAGGAGAATAGGAATGATGTGGGTTTAAAGAGCTGATGCCATAGCACTAAAACTTTGTACCAAAAAGTTGGTTTCCCAAGGCTAATAGAAATATTGCATATTTATTTTTTGAAACAATTAAGTCTAAATATTCCCCATCTGGGATTATTCAGTCTGTTAGTCAATTGGAATAATCACTACATCTCCAATTGTGGGGCATAAAGCATAAATGTTTTCAGTGGCCAATGGGGAAGTTCCACTATGAGGATTTTTTGGTACACTTCCTTTCCCATATCATAATCAGATCAGAAAAAACAATTAAACTGGGTGCACAAAAGATTGAATTGCCACAGCTTCGTCTAGGCAAAAAACATCAAGGCTTCATCAAACTATAGCAAATGATACAAATTGCACCTTGACAAAGCTGACTCATATGCACAAATGTAATGAATACAAGAGTTGACTTACAAGATACATAATCAGAATATGGTCATTAAGAAAAGGAGGGCCAAAAAAAAAAAAAAAAAAAAAAAGGAAGAAAATTTTATAATTAGAAAAAAAAAAAGAAGTCGTAATTTTTTCTTTACTTCTACTGTGCCAGGGTTACCACTCTCCCATTTTTCTGTTTGGTTCCCGACAAGATGTCTAAACAAGACTCACTCTCAACTAAATTGCTTTGAAGTGAGTCTTGTTTGAAAATTAACTTAGATTTATATATATATTCTTTTCTTGTTGGCAGATTGCAAAAAGAAGAGGCACTATAAATATTAGCATCAAAGCAAGTGAAGTTGGTGAAAGACTTAAGGTTCTCTCTCTCTCTCTCTCTGTTTGTGGTGGGTTGTTGAATTGGGGCAAGCAGGTGGCTTGCATGGAGTAATAAGGTGGTTTTAGCTGATATTGGGAGTGTTAACTGTTTTGTGTAATATTAGATGATTGTTGTTGAGTTGTTTTTATTTGATTAATTCATTTTAAGGGCTTCTCTCTATCTGTTTCACACATATGGAACGCTAAAATGGAATTGCATATTTAAAGAGATGTCCATTCCTAAAGAATATTGCTAGTAATGATGTTATAGTTACCAAATGTATTGATAACTTCTCTATGCATTTAAATTCATTGTTCGATTAGGAACATAGCTAAAGGTGAATGATTAAAGATGATTGTTGTTGAGTTGTTTTTATTTGATTAATTCATTTTAAGGGCTTCTCTCTATCTGTTTCACACATATGGAACGCTAAAATGGAATTGCATATTAAAAGAGATGTCCATTCCTATAGAATATTGCTAGTAATGATGTTATAGTTACCAAATGTATTGATAACTTCTCTATGCATTTAAATTCATTGTTTGATTAGGAACATAGCTAAAGGTGAATGATTAAAGATGATTGTTGTTGAGTTGTTTTTATTTGATTAATTCATTTTAAGGGTTTCTCTCTATCTGTTTCACACATATGGAATGCTAAAATGGAATTGCATATTTAAAGAGATGTCCATTCCTAAAGAATATTGCTAGTAATGATGTTATAGTTACCAAATGTATTGATAACTTCTTTATGCATTTAAATTCATTGTTTGATTAGGAACATAGCTAAGGGTGAATGATTAAAGATGATTTGTTTCTTAAATTAAAGTGAAATTGTCTAAATGAAATGTATGTTAACTCTTGGTTTGTGTTTTCATGAAATCACATTATAGGTATTTTTTGCAAATCACTTTATAGCAATGGATAAGAGTTGGATGAAAATTACCAATAGAAGGTCACAAGAATATTTAGATGGAGTTCAACAGTTTCTGAATTTCGCATCTAACCATGCATACCCGGATGGAACAATTTCATGTCCATGTAAAAAATGCGTGCATACGAATTCGTGGCCTATAGATGTCGTACAAGCTCACTTAGTGTCAAAAGGGATTTGTAGGGGTTATAACCCTTGGGTTTTTAATGGGGAATTAGCTAGGATTAGCTAGAACCTTTATGTAGGCTTTTTGTGAAATTGGTATATATTAGATCAAAGTTGTGTTTCATATTTCATATTTGTTTAATTTGGTAGAAGCCTTAGAGTAAATGTTGGTTTGTCAAGGTTCAAAAACAAAGGCAAGTGTGTGGTGTGGAGCTTTTTTTAATAGGTTCTAGCTTTCTTTTAAGATTTTTTGCTTTGGCCTATAATGATTTTCCTTAAAATGAGTTAGCTTTCTTAAAAGCGCCTAGTTTTCATTTATGAAAAGTATTCATCATTAAATCAGTATTGTTATATCAATCATTAAGCTTCTAGTCCAAATGGAAGGTATAGACATGCTATGCTCTTGTAAATGAAACAGCATGGGAAACTTGGGTCTCTTCTCTCCATGATAAGCGATGCTTAGCCAAAACTTATTACCATTAGCATGCAGTTCCTCTCATTCTTTTATACCAAATGATATTTTTGAGTATTCTGGCTTTAGCTAAAAGTGGCTTTAGATACTTAAAGCATACTGTATATAAACATGTAATTTTGTTGAATGTAGACAGTGTCAGATAAGAATAAGGACCGTCGTTCTAAACAGGATGACATACATACTGGTGGTTCGTGTGGCTATGCTATGCACGCTGCAAAAAAGGTGATAAGTATTATGACTATTTTTTAAATGATTTTGACTTCTCCTAAGTTTATGTGGAATCAATATTCATCACTACATAAATATGCTGTTCATAATGTAGGCAAAAACGGATGGACATCCTGTAGAGCATGCAGTATTATTTCAAATTCTACATACTCGTAAAGATGGATCTGCAGTTAATCCTGTAATGAAAGAAAAAATGGTAAGTAATTTCTACATTGTACTAGGGGGTAAACAAAATAGGAATTCAAGAAACAATATTATAGTTTTTCCCTACAAAGTTGTCTCAAAGATGAGCTTTGTTCAAATAATTCAAGTCCTAGGTCTTGCAAAATATTGTATAACCAACATGTCTTTTTTGACAAAAACCAAGCATAAGATGAAATCCCATGTGGTTGTTTGAACACTTGTGTAATTATTTTGAATTAATGATAATTGTTATGAATAATTCTTTTAATTGTTAAATTGATATATTTCAATTTGATGTTAGGCAATACGCATTTCTTTTTATTGTGGGGTCATTTGATTGTTGGATTACATAGCAAACTCCATTTTATTGTGGAAATGTTATTCTTACTGAGTTGAGGCCTTTATGTTTAGTTCCTTTGTTATATTATAGCATACCTAGTGGATGTATATGACTTTTTTTTTTTTTTTTGAGAGGTTCATGTGGTGAGTTGCTTGTAGAATGTCAATTTTCTCTTAAGGGTTACTAGTTGTTGTGGCAAAGTAGCACCAACAATTTTGGCACTGGTGCCTTTGGTTGTGGTGAGGGGGACACTAGCTTTGTGTGCATAATTTTTGCATCGTTTTGGGTTTTATTGGTGCTTTCTTGTCCTATCTTATATATATGTATATATATGTTGTGGGGTCATTTTAATTATATGATTTCTAACTTTTTTTTTTTGCTTTGTTCAAACTCAAATATTAGGACAAAATGAAGGAATTGTTGGTTGACCCTAAGAATCAATTGCAGTCATCTGACACAAGTGGTAGCATTGCATGGTCAACAGATGATGTGTTTGCCAAAGTGATGGGTAAGGAGCGCAAAGGTCGCATTCGTGGGGTAGGATTTGGTCCAACCCCAAGTGGTCAAAGTAGCAAGACTACTCTCATGGACAGTGAAATACAATCAAGTCAAGCAAGGGACAACGAAGTTGCACAATTGAAGGCTTCCTTGACTACTATGGAGGAGAAACTAGTAGGTTATGAGGAAATGAAGGAAAAAGTTAGTCAATTTGAAGAAATGGAGCAAAGAATGGAGCAAAGAATGGCTCGCATGCTTCAACAAATGCAACAAATTTCTACACAATGCAATCAGGTATGATAAATAACTTAAGTGTCAATTTATATGGAGTAGGAAAGGAATGTTAAATGTATGGTTGCTAATTAATATTTACTTGTGGTAATTAGGTGGAAAGATAATTACATATTTAGTAATTACATTAGCTGGAAAGATATTTATTGATTTAATAATTAGTATTTACTTGTGAATTGTGACGGTATGAATTTATTGATTTATAACATTGATAAAGGATGGTGAAGGTAAAAGATTTCTGGAAGCACCATGTTCTTAATAGATGTTTATGGAATTATGTGGTGACACCTTTGCATCCTTTGAATTCTATATCAAGGGACCTCCCAACACCAATCATTTTGATTTGATCCCATCAGTTGTCTTGTTGTGCCTTTGCTTTGTAATTTCAAATTTTCAAAACTAGGAAGCTGCAAAGAGAGGTGGTCCTCCCATAAAAGATCAAGACAAACTATAATGGTCAAACTAAAAGTTCAAGAAACATGTCTTCATTTAACTTGTTCCTATTTTTTACCTTGGTAATATTTTATTGTCATTTTTTTTTTCATTTATATGCACTTATTAAGTAATCATACTTTGTATGTAGGATGCTCCTTTGATCGAACAATCTCCAGCTCTCCCCAAATCATCAGCCGCATCTCATCAACCAAGAAGCTTATAAGTTTTATCTTGGAGTTCTTGGCAAGTGTTGGCAAGTGTTGAAGGACTATGGAAGAACAATCTCCAACTACTGAATTTTTTGTGTACAAAAAACTATGGAAGAACAACCGCATTTTTGGCAAGTGTTGAAAGATATTTTTCAATACTTTGGAACTTTGATTATAGTATTAGGTTAATTTCAGCGGTTGTTTTATTCAAATGACCACATCTATTTTTTGTTAATTTAAGATGGTGGTTATAGACAATGCTATGTATTTGATAATATATTTCTATGTTGCTATTATGTTAGTTTCAAGACATTTTTGGTGTTGTTAATTAGTTACATTTGTGGTATTGTGTTAGTAGAGCTAAAACTATTACAGGTTATTTGTAATAGGTTTGTGAACCATTTATTTATTAGCAAATAGTTTTAAAACCCACTGGGAAAAAAAAAAAAAAAAAATCCCTATAGCGGCGGTCAAAAAGCGCTGCTAAAGGTGCACATGTTTTAAATGAATACCTATAGCGGCGTTTCTACCTGCCGCTAAAAATACAATTACTCTGTTTCGCCTGATTGTCTATTGCGGCGCTGTTTGCCCGCCGCTAAAGGTAGACACAAATAGCGGCGGGCATGATACTGCCGCTAAAAGCCAATGCTACGAATTCTGAACACGTATGGCGGTGGTTTTATGCCCGCCGCAATAAACCCTTACCCGCCGCTAAAAGGCGCATCTATAGCGGCGCTTTTCGTGACCGCCGCAATATACCTATAGCGGCACCGCAACACCGACGGGATGGCACGCCGCAATAGCACCCGCCGCTATAGGTCCAATGACCCTTTAGCGGCGCTTTTTTGGGCTTTAGCGGCGGTTCTGGCCCGCCGCAATAGCCTGATTTTCTTGTAGTGATAATTATTTCTATTTTTTAATGATTACACTCTAATGAAACTATTTATAAGAAGAATGTACGGTACTAAATTTGTATTGAGATTTTATAAGAATGAATAGGGCAATGTTTATTTCATACTACTTGCATTGAAATCGTGACTTTAAATGATTTCAGTTCAAAGCATTTTGAACTGAAATCATGATTGAAAAAATTGGTGTGCACTAGTATTTAGAGCATTGGCATTGGGCGTTGGTTATGGATTATGGGTGGTGGTCACGATGGATTTTTGTTGTGTTCATTAGAGCAGCGGTGGTGGTCAGGTTGTGTTCTGGTGATGAAAAGTGGTGTTTTGCATTTTGGTTGTTTTTTTGTGTGATTATGGTTGATTTTTGTGATGATTTTGTTGCAAATTTGGATGGATTTGAGTTGTGGTCATTGAGGATGGTGGTTTTGGGTGGATTTGGGTTGTGGAATAATTTTATCTTGGGTTTATGGGTTGTGAGTTCATACGCAGGGAGAAGATAGAGACACTGTAAAAGAATATTTTTTAATGTGATGGATATATTATTTTAATGGGTACAATCTTATAATAGAAGATTTGATGCATGGTGTGTTAAAATAGATAAAGTAGATTTTGGTGTGTTAAAATGGCATTTTGCATGGCACACCTGATGCTAATGTTCTAAATACTAATGCACATTGATTTTTGCAACCATGATTTCAATTCAAAATCTTTTGAACTAAAATCATTTAAAGTCACGATTTCAATGCAAACAGTATGAAATAATTTACCCTGAACAATGGAATTTGACTTTGGGAATATTTTTGGGATTAGAATTGTGTACCTTTTGGTTCTATTCCTCTCTAGCTTTATAGCCATCTTGTTTTTAATGAGCAACGGATCTCTGCATTCATTCGCATTTGAAAACGATTAATACGTTACAAACTGATGCTTTTATTTGTGTAACGTCTTCTTTCCTGTTGCTCTGTCTGTTACTTTTTGGCATAAATGCTCGCCAGAAATGTGTAACGTATGTTGGGTTCATTCATTGTGACTAACAAAGCCGTTAGAATTTGGATTCATTAGTTGCCCTCTTATTCCTATCTTTGTATATGTGACAAGATAGGAATAAATGAAATTTCGTCTCTTCAATTTCCGTGTACTTGCATTTATTGTGAGATGATGTTTCATCTGTCCCGGTGACATGTGTAGGGTTGAGATTGCCTCGTCTTTGAATATAATGTGTTAACTTTCAGCCATTTTTGTGGTCATGTTTAAATGACAATTGTGTTATGTTTTTAGATAACTTTCTAAGTCATGTATGAATAACGAATTTGTTATGTGTTAATACACTACAACAAAATGTATTTTCAGTGACGAAAATATTCATCACTAAAAGTCCCATTTTTCATTGCTAAGGACCTTTAGCGATGAAATATATTAATTAGCATCGAAACTCATTTCGTTGCTAAAATCCCGTCGTTGAAAGTCCTGGTGACGAAAAATTTCATCACTAAAAGTCCGATTTGTTAAAAAAAAAAGCTTTTAGCAAAGAAAATGTTTCACCGCTAAATGTTTTTCTCGCTAAAAACATTATTCAGCGCAAAAATATTTCGTCGCCAAAAACACTTTAGTTTATTAAATCATATTTAGTGACGAATAATTTCGTCACTAAAACTATTTTCGGGTACATATAATGATGAAAAAATTCGTCACTAAAATTATTTTTAAGAAAATCCAGGCACATATAGTGGCGAAAATTTTCGTCACTAAAACCATTTCCTACAAAATTCTACTACATTTAGTGACGAAATACTTCGTCACTAAAACAATTTTTTGTTGCAATATTTGTGACAGAAATATTCGTCGCTAAAACTTATTTTCTGTTTTTATTTTTGTCATGGATTTGATATTAACCTGTAACCTTTCATTACATTATTAAAACCTCACATTTGAATAACATATTTATTTCAACAACACATTTATAAAAAAAAAAAAAAAAAAAAAACAATCCATACATTCCACAAGTAAAAATAAAACAAGTATCCAATTCAAACTTCTTCCATACAATAATTTTTTGCAACACATACAATAACATGAGATGTTTTATAACAATACAAAAAGTGTAGCATAATATAATTAGAACCAACGGAAGATGTCCTCATATGTCTTCAAGTAATGCCAAAAGTAAATCTCCTAAAAGCCACCAATAAGAAATCTGCACAATTATAAAAACAATACTACATTAAAATCATAAAGTAAAAACATTAACTATATTATAAGAAACATTTCTAACAATGCCTTAAGAGTAGCCACACCAATGAATTATCACAACTCCTAATGTATAAGTTGTAGAAAGCAAATATAGATTTTCAAGTGTAATATAATATAATTAGTTTCAAATAATGCATCAAAAAAAAGTAGTGTTGGTTAATTGCTAAAATAAAGTACTAACTAAGAAGTGTTTTAACTTGAAAATGAACCCCCCCCCCCTAATAGGTAAGAGCGTCATCATAACCCTTACTCTTCAAAAAGTTAAGAATCTTTTGGACCTCTTCTTACTTAGCTCGCTCCTCTTCATCCCTAGCTCTTGCCTCTTTGAGCTCAATCATCTCACTTTCTATAAGCTACTTAGATAAAGTTTTATCCTATTCATGAATGCATAAGTCTATATTAATGCTTAAACAAATATACATTGCACACTCAAACACTCCCAATATGAATTTAAACCACCTTATAACATCATGCAAGCCACCCGCTTGCTCCAACACAACAACCCATCACAAAATCAATCACAAACATCACAAGTACAATGCTTACAAGTATTGAAATCGAATAAAGTAATATTCATCACATCTAATTAACAAGTTCTATTCACATTTGCAAGAAACTAAAAACACTCTCAATATGAATTTAAACCACTTTATAACACCATGCAAGCCACCTGCTTGCTCTAACACAACAACTCACCACAAAATCAATCATAAACATCACAAATACAATGTCTACAAGTATTGAAATTGAATAAAGTAGTATTCATTACATCTAATTAACAAAGTCCATTCACATTTGCAAGAAACTAAAAACACTCATAATATGAATTTAAACCGCCTTATAACACCATGCAAGCCACCTGCTTGTTCTAACATAACAACTCACCACAAAACCAATCACAAACATCACAAGTGAAATTGAATAAAATAATATTCATCACTTCTAATTAACAAGTTCCATTCACATTTGCAAGAAACTAAAAACACTCCCAATATGAATTTAAACTACCTTATAACACCAGGCAAGCTACCTGCTTGTTTTAACACAACAACCCACTACAAAACCAATCACAAATATCACAAGTACAATGCTTACAAGTATTGAAATCGAATAAAGGAATATTAATCACATCTAATTAACAAATTCCATTCACATTTGCAAAAAACTAAAAGCACTCTCAATATGAATTTAAACCACCTTATAACACCTTGCAAGTCACCCACTTGCTTTAACACAACAACCCACCACAAAACCAATCACAAACATCACAAGTATAGAGTATTTACAAGTATTGAAATCAATTAAAGTACTAATCATCACATCTAATCAACAAGGTCCATTCACATTTGCAAGAAATTACAAATACTCTCAATATGAATTTAAACCACCTTATAATACTATGCAAGCCATCCGCTTTCTCCAACACAACAACCCACCACAAAATCAATCACAAACATCACAAGTACAATGCCTTTTATAGGTATTTAAACAAATTTTACTTACTACGATCAAGCTAAGCGTACAAGTTCGATTTGTTGGCCTAGCTTTGGTCTTTGACTTTCACAGATCAAAGCTTCTTTCTATTCCACCACAGCAACCCAAACAATCACTAACCTTGTCATCACATTCAACCAAAAACCATTAAATTTCTTCTTAGCTTGAACTTAATAGATGTGATGTATGGACAATACCAATTCCTTAAATCTTAAGGCATATATGTTTGTTTTTTACCTGACAAAGTTGAAAGATTCACTATTTAAACCTAACAATAGGCATACTCTTTTTCTAAAACTTCTATATAAAGTCAATTTAACATTATGAAAAACTCCAAAGAGTTGGTGTACATGTTTTCAAGACTCATGATCAATAAGGTTAGTTTAAGTCTCTTAATCAAAATACCTTGGGATCACTTAAAAGAAATTCATTCTTATAATTATGTTTTTGAGATAATCATTATAATAATTTAGTGTGTATGAAATGTAGATTATATTTATGAGCAGTGAACACTTCTATTAAAAAAAAAGCATTATAAAGAATTATATTTATAAGCAGTGAACACTAACCTTGTCATCATATTCAACCAAAAACCATTAAATTTCTTCTTAGCTTGAACTTAATAGATGTGATGTATGGACAATACCAATTCCTTAAATCTTAAGACATATATGTTTGTTTTTTACCTGACAAAGTTGAAAGATTCACTATTTAAACCTAACAATAGGCAAGGTACAATGTATCATATAGCATATTAGAAAAAGTAAAATAAAATAAAAGATGCAAATTGTCATGAGTCATACTCTTTTTCTAAAACTTCTATATAAAGTCAATTTAGCATTATGAAAAACTCCAAAGGGTTTGTGTACATGTTTTCAAGACTCATGATCAATAAGGTTAGTTTAAGTCTCTTAATCAAAATACCTTGGGATCACTTAAAAGAAATTCATTCTTATAATTATGTTTTTGAGATAATCCTTATAATAATTTAGTGTGTATGAAATGTAGATTATATTTATAAGCAGTGAACACTTCTATTAAAAAAAGCATTATAAAATTCACATAAAAAAAAATCTTTAAAAACACTCCCAATAATACGAATTTAAACCACCTTATAACTCTATGCAAGCCACCCGCTTGTTCCAACACAACAACTCACCACAAAAACAATAATCAACATCATGATATATAATGCTTACAAATATTAAAAACAATTAAATAGTATCCATCACATATAAATTAACAATATTCATTCACAATTCAAAAAAAAAAAAAAAACCACTCCCAATTCACTCACAATATTCATTCACCTTAGTCATATGCCAGAACTCATCTCCTTGTACACGAACAATACCACCCTGCATTATTATGCATAATAATAAGAATTTTGTCAATCCTCATTCTTCAATCATGTAACTCTAAGCTAAAATTTCTGAAAGTGCCAAACTATATTTCAGAAGAGCATAAAGAGGCCATCTTATAGAAAAGCCTCATATATTATGCCAAATTGCCAATGCTAAGTTAAAGGAATGGTAACAAAATTTCTAAATAAAATAGTAATGATAACAACAATAACAACAATAGTGACTAATATCAACTCAACCAGCCAAAAATTAACGAGAACCAAACACAAAACATTCTTGCCTTGACCAATTTAGCATGTCTACAAAATCCCAACAAAGAAACATCACCAAACCAAAAAATCCAACCGATTACAAGAAACTAACAAAAAACCCATTACAAGAAACTAAAACAAAAACCCATTACAAGTAACTAAATACTATAAATTCATACTTACACTAACAAATCTTAAAATTACTCAAAACCCATACTACAAAATCCCAACAAAGAAACATCACCAAACCAAAAAATCCAACCCATTACAAGAAACTAAGAAAAAACCCACTACAAGAAAGTAAAACAAAAACCCATTACAAGTAACTAAATACTATAAATTCATACTTATCTGCATAAGGACCTGCTCAATTGGCATTATTAGGGGAGTAAAGTTAATGAACTTTGGCTTCTTGTCTAAAAGCTCCTTCTTTTTCCTTGTGCTCTGCCCAACACTTCGCGTCTCTTTGTTCTTATCGTGATTGCTGCTTGTTCCTTCGTCTTTTTCCTTTCATTTCTTTTGTGAGGATCGCATCTTCTGCATTCATGTACTTCTGAGCTTTTCGAAGCAACTTTGTGGCTGTTTTTGGTGGGCTTTTAGTGATTGAGAAGAAGAAATCCCCGGGCAGCAACCTTGATTGAAAAGTTGTTAGGATGAATTGATCTTCAGCTTCATCTACCTGAAGTAGCTCCTTATTGAATTGGATAACATACTGTCTTAGTGATTCTCCTTCTACTTGTTGAATATTGAGAAGATGGCCAGTTGGCTTTTTGTGCCTTTGCCCCCCAATGAAATGACAAATAAAACCCTTGTTGAGTTGTTCAAAATCTGCAATAGTTCTTGGGGGTATCTTGCTGAACCATACTCTAGCTGCTCCATTTAGTGTTGTTGGGAATGCCCTACACATCACCTCGTCTAGGGTCATCTGTAATAGCATTAGTGTCTTGAATGATTCAATGTGATCCAAGAGATTCTTGGAAACGTCATACAACTCCAACTATGGGAGATGAAATTTCGGTGGGAGGGGATGGTTCAATGCTTTAGTAATAAATGGTGAGTCCGTCTTTGGAATCATCCCATTTAAATTCTCCCCACCTTTGTCCTTCATGGCACTTTTTAACTCATCCATCTCCTTCCACATGTTGCGAAGCTCATTCTCCATCCTGGAAGAATCTTCTCCTGAGGTCTTGTCTTGCATGTTGGCTTGAGAGTTTGATTCTTCTTCATTTTGGTTTTTGCCTGTTTGCCATCATTTTGCATTTTGGGATTCCATTGTCTTTCGTAGCTCTTTATTTTGGTGAGTCAGCTTATCCACATTAGCCAAGAGGGCCTGAATTTGTTGTTGTTGCACAGCTTCTTTCTATTGTGTGATTTTTTATTTCATCTCGTACTTCAAGGAACTCTTTTTTCATTGGGAAAGATGGCTTGAATGATTAGTGTTTCCCACAGATGGTGCCAAACTGATGATGCAAAAAAATTAGCAGTTGAACTTCTCGTCATAGCGGATGGACAAAGCTGTGATTAGGGTCGTTTCTATTAAAGGAAAAACCTACAAAATGAACTGGGTGGAAGAATAACACACCGGTGTGGCGTTAGCCAAATCGCTTCCGATGTTTAAGTCAATAAGGGAGAAGGATTCTAGAGAGAATAGACTAGGGAGTGATTTTCATAGAATATTTGTGTGTACCTTTTACTTTTGTTGCTTTTTCTTTTATAGTTGTGCGCCTTATTAATGGGCAATGAATCGCTGTATTTATGTTCAACGGCTAGTGCGTTACAAAATCCTTGTCTGAAGTTCATAGCTCATCCTGTGACCGTTGCTTCGTCCATTACGCTTTGTCATCAATAAGCATAATAAATGCGTAGCATCGTCTCTTGGTTAATGACGGTTTTGGTTTAATGATGATCGTAAATTTCTGACTCATCAATACTTAATCTATTTTTCTATTCTCTGTAAATAGGGCTTGTTATCAATTTAGAGATTTTTCATTCTTGCCATTTTCCTCTTTATTTGTTGAAGTCAAGCAAAAATCCTAGAAGATCAAATCTTACCTAATTATAGTCACTCAAAATCTTACATAATGGTTAGTGATTTTTAAATTTAAAAAAAAAATTAATTATGATGTGGTTTAGGGTAAATTAATTACTACGACCATTTCAAAGTCTTCACTTGATGTTGCCTTTATTAAGTAACCATGCCCACAGCGTGGGGAGACTAGAAACGACATGTATAATAACAAACTAGCCTTATCACATGCGCTTCACACATGTAATGAGGCTTTTTTTTTTTTTTTTGGGTTTACTGAAAACGTTGGGCTTAGTAGTCCTATTTTATGCGCCCCCCCCCCCCCCCCCCCAAAGAAAATAAAAAAGCTGTCTTTATTTTTTGAGAAATGATATGTCCACAACATCTTCACAACATTTTTACAACAAATCTTAAGTGGTAGGTTGTTACTGGTTGTTATTGTTGGGGCAAAATAGTAATCTTGGTGCTAGGTTCAAATTTGAACTACTAACAACTAACCACCTATGATTTGTTGTGAAAATATTGTAAAAATGTTATAAACGTAGCACCTCTCTTATTTTTTTTTTATATTTTTTTTTATTTTGAGAATCTAATTTATAAATGGATAAAGTAATTTGAAAATCAACAGGAGAAAGACCTTATTTTTTAGGCAATGTTTTTGTAGGAGTTAGAGTTGTATTTTTACCAAATTGTCCTTTAGTTTTATCTTTGCATAAACATAAGGGTATAGGGGTATTTTTGAATTAAAAAAAAATGAAGATCCCAAACAGGAGAATCCCCTTAAATAATAGTATAGATAATGACATGTATAAGCATTTCTATTTTTTTAAATGATTACACTCTATTGAAACTAATTATAAGAAGAATGTACGGTAGCAAATTTGTATTGAGATTTTATAAGAATGAATAAAAGTGAAATGTTTATTTCATACCACTTGCATTGAATGTTTATTTCTGTTTGGATAGGCATATTGGTAGTTCAAAAATATAACTACACCCTATGTTTAAAGCATAAACAGAAACAAAATTGAAAGACAACCCATTAAAAATATATTTTAAACTCCCAAGTAAAACATAACATATAAAATAGGACCACTTTCATTTTGAGTTTTGACACCAAGATTCATGTGGATGAAACAAAGGACTTGAAGAAGTTGAGATCTTAAAGAGGATAGATAATTCATGGACAAAATTGCAAAATGCTTCTTTTGGGCAAACTAAGCAGCGTTTTGGCCTCTTTTTCAAATTAATTAGGGAAATGCCTCTCTTTTGAAAATCGAGTTTCTCAAAATCGATTTAGGCCCTATAGCGGCGTTTTTAAAGAGCCTATAGTGACCTTTTTAAGACCTATAGTGGCGTTTTGTAACTCGATTTATATAAAATCGAGTTATAGGTAAAAAAAATTTTAAAAATTGCCTATAACTCGATGTATTGGAAGTCGAGTTACAAAACGTCACTATAGGTCCTGAAAACGTCACTATAGGTCTTTAAAAACACCGCTATAGGGCTCCAGAAATTTTTTTTTTTTTTAAATAACTCGATGGCAGTTTGAATTTATAAACTGCAAGTATGGATGCACAATCCAAGCTTTGTTTGAATTTATAACAGTGATGGCAGTTTGTCAACCAAATACGTTGTGAGAGGTTGTAATAAACCTTGAAACTTCACTTTAATTTTTACTGACAGTTGCATTTTTTGTCCATTTTATTGGCTTTTTAGAACTATTTTTGTTTTTACTATTGTATTTGATCAATCTTTATTTAATCATCCTATTGTTTGGCAGACTTCCTGTTACAGCAAGTGCATAATTTTGAAATTCATACTTAAAAATTTAAGACCCTTGATAGGACAAAAAATTCTATTGGTTTAAGTAATCATAAAAACGTTTGCACTAGAAATTTCCTCATTTCACGTTCCATCATGACTACTCAGCAGTTATGAAGCTCACAAAGATGAACTTCACCACAATTGAAAAAAAAAAAAAAAAAAAAAAATTGCCGACAAGAGTGTAAGTGGCAAGATAAACAACACCATTATTTCAATCATCTAACCAAAAGAAAACAAAAACGTTGTTCTAATATTTTCTTTTTTGAGGGTTCATCTATAGTTGCACAAAACAGTTAAAATAACAGGAATGTTCAAACATATTACACTAAATTTTGATCTTTAAAACTTAACATTTTTAATTCATTGACAAATGGTGATCATATTTTGCACTTCTACATTGTTTAGGAATAAAAGCATATCTTTGGGAAAAACAAATCCAAGCATATAGGTTTTTGCCTTATATTAATACTAGTCTCATCATGTGCGTTTCGTGCATTCAATGGGGTTTTTTTTTTGGGTTTAGTGTTATGATTTTTAATTAATTTCAATTTGAAGTCTATATGTTTGTCCACTAATATTATATATTTGTAAGCTATTAATACAATCAGGAGCGTCAGAGGCTAGTTTCAAAAAATGAACATATTCACACGAACATATGATCTCACTCTCTCTCTCTCTCTCAAGAGCGTCAGAGGTTAGTTTCAAACATTCACACATTCGCACGAACATATGATCTCTCTCTCTCTCTCTCTCTAAGGAGCGTCAGAGACTAGTTTCAAAAACTGAACACATTCACATGAACATATGATCTCTCTCTCTCTCTCTCTCTCAGGAGTGTCAGAGGCTAGTTTCAAAAAATGAACATATTCACACGAACATATGATCTCACTCTCTCTCTCTCTCTCTTAAGAGCGTCAGAGGTTAGTTTCAAAACATGAACACATTCACACGAACATATGATCTCTCTCTCTCTCTCTCTCTCTCTCTCTCTAAGGAGCGTCAGAGACTAGTTTCAAAAATTGATCGAACACATTCACACGAACATATGATCTCTCTCTCTCTCTCTCTCTTAGGAGCGTCAAAGGCTAGTTTCAAAATATGAACACATTCACATGAACATATGATCTCTCTCTCTCTCTCTCTCTCTCTCTCTCGCGCGCGCGCACACACACACATCAAGTATAATACAACATTTTTTCTTTTTAATTTTGAATTTGACAAAGAAACGTAAAGGAGGGAGAAATGTGGTTGGAAAAAACTTCTTTTTTAAAATTTATGATTTTTTAAATTAGTAATTTTACATCTCTAACCTTATTATTTAAACTTTTCAAATATGTGAATTTGAGTGTATGTTAGAGCCTAATTGGTAGGAGGATTTTTGTTTTAGATTTCAAAACATTATAATTTTTTTTTTCAAAAAATTGGATTTGAAACTAGTTTTCGGATAATAATTTTTATATTATACATGTTTGGCTCCCACTTTTAAGAACAATTTTCAAAATACTAAAAATAGAAAATAATTTTTTGGGAGAACATTTCTAATTTTGAGATTTAAATATATATATATATATATATATTTACAAAAAGTAACGTGTAGAATCTATGGTTTACCTTTTTTTATTTTTATTTTTTATATTTAATGATAAGTTTCAAATTTGGAGTGTGAGAATTCTTTTTGTAATAAAGATAAGTTCCTTAATTTAAGAGATATAAGAGTTTGGACAAATATGTGAGGTCCACTGTTTTCAATTTATTTACAATTATGTCTTTGAAAACAATTTTTGTATCCTAAAAACACCTGCTTAGCCATTTTCAAAATCTTATTTTAAACCAAGAAAATACGATATAGTTTTTTTGAAAATTGTATTTAGAAAATATTAGCCAATCAATAAATTCAAGTGTGGGACCCACCATTTTATGGATTGCAAAACAAAAAACTATATTTAAATACTCTTACCAAACAGGCCCTTAAGCATCCAAAATTAGGATCCCAAATGGGAGAAACCCCATAAATAGTAACTAGCCTCATTAGATGCGCTTCGCCCGTGCTATGAGGCTTTTTTTTTTAAAATTTTTAAAATTTTTTTTTATAAATAATTTTTTGGGTTTAAACGTTTTACTCATGGCATTGTTTTTTACATAAATTTCATTATGCTACTTAAAGGTGTATAGACCGAGCTCTTGAAAATGAAAGAAATAAATACACCAAACCAAATCAACATGTATTTAAATATAAACACAATCACATTGGTGGTAATGATTTCTCTACAACATTGTCTAGACGTACCCCAAATCCTCATAGTCTCATCTTTACTTTTGGAATAAGAAAAATAGAGGAGATCAAAGGAGTTGTGAAAATAGACTTGAGAAAGAGATAAAGAAGAAGAAATATTTTTAAAACAAAGTGTTATTTGTAAAAAATTATGGAAACAAAAATATACAAACTAACAAATTAATAATTTTAACAATGTCAAATAAAACAAACCTTTCTGAAATTTGAGATGGTGATGAGGTGAGTAAAAAGTTGTGACAATCCAAAAGTATGTGCAAAGAAACCAAAAAGATATGTAAAAAGTGTGTGGGATATATCTAAATAGAGATAATGTATGTGAATTTTTTGGAAAAAAAAAATATGTTTTCAGTTTTTAAAATTTGTTAAACCGTTTAGTGATAAAAAGTTGCAGAAAATTTCATTTTGGCAATTAGAAAAAAAAAAAGAGTATGTTTGTGGGGTAAAAAAACAGTTTTTTATTTTTATTTTTTATAAAAGAAGAAATTGTATTAGTATTTGACTACTAATGTGAAAGAGAAATGTAGATGTGAAAAAAAAAAAGTTTAGTGTAAAAACTTGGGCCATTTCATTTTGGCAATTAGAAAGAAAAAAAAAAAATCACGTTTGTGGAAGAAAAAAAAAAGCAGTTTTATTTTATTTTTTTTTATTTTTTTCAAAAAGAAGAAGTTGTATTAGTACTTGACAACTAACTTGAGAGTGAAATGTGGAGGTGGGAGAAAAAACTTTTTTTTTTTTTTTATAATTTTAAATTTAGCTGAAAATAAGAAGTTTTTAAAGTACTAATTTTACATGTCTAACTCTATTATTTAAGCTATACAAACATATGAATTTAAGGGTAGTTTATGTATCTAAATTGAGGATTCCAAATAGAGGAAACCCCTTAAATAGTAGTATAAATAAATAGTAATACAGATATAGATATAAATATATATATGTGTGCTGAAAATTTGCAACCTAATTTTAAAGAATTGGGAGAACGTGAAAATATTTGCGGGTAATTTATATGTTTTACCCTGTAGTTCCGTCAAAAGAATGGCCATGCTTGTAGAGATTCAAAGGTTGACTAAGGATTCTACAATTTCAGCTCCTACAAAATGTGCATGCATGAAACGTGTTCCTCTGAGTTCACCAAGCTCCTATTTCTGTCACCATGCCACAACATTAGCCACATGGCTCTTCAACCTTCTTTCTTGCTCCCTATAAATCAACCCCTAGAAACTGAATCCGATCCATTCGTCTCAAAAAAATCAATCTGATTGGAACAAAAAAAAAAAAAAAATGGCAATGGCTTTCCGGGGAAATGTAAGTGCTTCACTCTCACTTTTCTTCTTCTTTTTCATTCTTATGGCTCATTTTTTTATGCTTATAATGTGAGTCATATATATAATGTAGAGCTACGGGAAATCAATGCTAATCCGACAACTAGGAGGAAACCGATCGTTCGCAGCATCGACCGCTCCCAAATTTGCACCAACTGTTGATGCTGCTCATGCAGATAATAGCTTAAGTTCCAGGTTAGTTGGATTATTTTTGTATTTGCATTTTGCAGGAGGTACATTGCATATTTATCTTTTGGATGGCATATTTCCTTGAGTAACAATTAATGTTACAAATGTTACCAACCACTATATATCTTAGATTCTTAATTCTCTCTTGTATTAAGGATAATGTCAAATGTACTATAAATGTTACTACAAAATGATCAATAATACACAAACATGTTAGTTAATGTCATTATCCCTTAAGTTTTGTAATATTTTTTAGTAATTTCTATTTCTTAATTGTGTTTAGAAATTGACAAACCAATTTGTAAGTCTATAAAATGAATTTTTAATAACACTAACATCACATTTTATGAATTCCTTGGGAGATAGTAATTATAGAATTCCTTATTTATCTATACTATTTATAAGAAGATTTCTTTTTTTGGACTGTACTTTTATCTCTATATATTAAGATTATTCAGAAAGTTAGT
The DNA here is from genome assembly GCA_032727855.1 of Quercus ilex subsp. ballota. NCBI lineage: Eukaryota > Viridiplantae > Streptophyta > Magnoliopsida > Fagales > Fagaceae > Quercus > Quercus ilex. The sequence goes on from CM064911.1 coordinate 39,369,554, forward strand.
TATGACTTCAAAAAATGTCAAAAATACCTCTAATATAATTAGATAATCTTTATTCTTAAAAAAAAAAAAAATTAGGGTTAAAATTGTAATTCAACTAAATTCAAGAACAAAAAAAAAAAAAAAAAAAAAAAAAAAAAACTAGTAAAAATATATCTCTAACTCTATTTAAAATGCTTACGAAATAGGACAATCTCCAACTAATTTATGTCTTCAAAACAAACTTATCCAAAATAAGAAAAAAAAATTACGTCACTAGACCAAAAAAAAACTGCGTACTAAAATACCTTCATACAAATCCTTAAACTCTGTAAAATATGAGAAGGTATTTAGTGTTATGATTTTTAATTAATCTCAATTTGAAGTTTATATGTTTGTCCACTAATATTATATATTTGTATGCTATTAATACAATCAGGAGCATCAGAGGCTAGTTTCAAAAAATGAACACATTCACACGAATATATGATCTCTCTCTCTCTCTCTCTCTCTCACACACACACACACAGTACACACATGCATACATCAAGTATAATACAACATTTATTTTTTATTTTTAAATTTTGAATTTGACAAAGAAACGTGAAGAAGGCAGAAACGTGGTTGGAAAATACTTCTTTTTAAATTTATGATTTTTTAAATTAGTAATTTTACATCTCTAACCTTATTATTTAAACTTTTCAAATATGTGAATTTGAGTGTATTTTAGGGCCTAATTGGTAGGAGGGTTTTTGTTTTTGTTTGCAAAATAGTATTTTTTTTTCCAAAAAATTGGACTTGAAACTAGTTTTCAAATAATAATATTTATATTATTCATATTTGGCTCCCGCTTTTAAGAACAATTTTCAAAATACTAAAAACAAAAAATAATATTTTGAGAGACCATTTCTAATTTTGAGATTTAAATAAATAAATAAATAAATAAATATATATATATATATATATATATATTTACAAAAAGTAACGTGTAGAATCTATAGATTACCTTCTTTTTTTTTTCTTTTTTTTTTAATGATAAGTTTCAAATTTGGAGTGTGGGAATTCTTTTTGTGATAAAGATAAGCTCCTTAATTTAAGAGATAGAAGAGTTTGGACAAATAAGTCCACTGTTTTCAATTTATTTACAACTATGTCATTAAAAACATTTTCTGTATCCTGAAAATACCCTTTTAGCCGTTTTCAAAATCTTATTCTAAACTAAGAAAATACGATATAGTTTTTTGAAAACTGTATTTAGAAAATATTAGCCAAATAATAAATTCAAGTGTGGGACCCACCATTTTATGGATTGCAAAACAAAAAACTATATTTAAATACTCTTACCAAAAAGGCCCTTAAGCATCCAAAATTAGGATTCCAAACGGGAGAAACCCCATAAATAGTAACTAGCCTCATCACATGCGCTTCGTTCGTGCGATGAGGCTTTTTAAAAAAAAAAGTAATTTTTTGGGTTTAAATGTTTTACTCATGGCATTGTTTTTTACATAAATTTCATTATGCTACTTAAAGGTGTATAGACGGAGCTCTTGAAAATGAAAGAAATGAATACACCAAACCAAATCAACATGTATTTAAATATAAACACAATCACATTGGTGGTAATGATTTCTCTACAACATTTGATTTTAGAACCAAATGAACTAATAAAATCAAATATAATAATAATAATAATAGTAATAATAGAAAAAGAAAAAGAAGATAACAACTTGCCCAGATGTATCCCAAATCCTCACAGTCTCATCTTTACTTTTGGTATAAGAAACATACTTCTTTGAAAAGAAAGACAGTGATGAAGTGAGGAAAAAAATTTGTGGAGATCAAAGGAATTGTGGAAATAGACTTGAGAAAGAGATAAAGAAGAAGAAATGTTTTTAAAACAAAGTGTGATTTGAAAAAAATTACGGAAATAAAAATATACAAACTAACAAATTAATAATTTTAACAATATCAAATAAAACAAACCTTTCTGAAATTTGAGATGGTGATGAGGTGAGTAAAAAGTTGTGATAGTCCAAATAGTGTAATAAGTGTGTGGGATATATCTAAATAGAGATAATGTATGCAAATTTTTATGAAATAAAAAAGATGTTTTCATTTTTTAAAATTTGTTAAATCATTTAGTGATAAAAAGTTGTAGAAAATTTCATTTTGGCAATTAGGAAAAAAAAAGAGAGTACGTTTGTGGGGGGAAAAATAGTTTTATTTTTATTTTTAAAAGAAGAAATTATATTAGTAGTTGACTACTAATGTGAAAGAGAAATGTAGATGTGAAAAAAAAAAATAGTTTAGTGTAAAAACTTGGGCCATTTCATTTTGACAATTAGAAAGAAAAAAGAAAAGAAAAAAAGAAGGCACGTTTGTGGAAAAAAAAAGCAGTTTTATTTATTTTTTTTCAAAAAGAAGAAGTTGTATTAGTACTTGACAACTAACTTGAGAGAGAAATGTGGAGGTGACCGAATTTTTTTTTTTTTTTAAATTTTAAATTTAGCTAAAATTTAGGAGTTTTTAAATTACTAATTTTATATGTCTAACCCTATTATTTAAGCTATACAAACATATGAATTTAAGAGTAGTTTGTGTATTTAAATTGAAGATTTCAAATAGAAGAAACCCCTTAAATAGTAGTACAAATAAATAGTAGTACAAATAAATAATAGTACATATATATATATATATATATATATATTTTTTAAAGAATTGGGAGAACGTGAAAATTTGCAACCTAATTTTAAAGAATTGGGAGAACGTGTAAATATTTGTGAGAACGTGAAAATTTGCAACCTAAGTTCCGCCAAAAGAATGGCCATGCTTTTAGAGATTTAAAGATTGACTTCTACAATTTCAGCTCCTACAACATGCAAAACGTGTCCCTCTGAGGTCACCAAGCTCCTATTTCTGTCACCATGCCACAACATTAGCCGCATGGCTCTTCAACCTTCTTTCTTGCTCCCTATAAATCAACCCCTAAAAACTGAACCCGACCCATTCCTCTCAAAAAAATCAATCTGATTGGAACCCAAAAAAAAAAAAATGGCAATGGCTTTCAGGGGAAATGTAAGTACTTCACTCTCATTTTTCTTCATCTTCTTCCTTCTAATGGTTCATTTTTTATGCTTATAATGCGAGTCATGTAATGTAGAGCTACTGGAAATCAATGCTAATCCGACAACTAGGAGGAAACCGATCGTTTGCAACATCAACCGCTCCCAAATTTGCAGCAACTGTTGATGCTGCTCATGCAGATAATAGCTTAATTTCCAGGTTAGTCGGGTTATTTTTGTATTTGCATTTTGCAGGAGGTACATTGCATATTTATCTTCTGGATGGCATATTTCCTTGAGTAACAATTAATGTTACAAATGTTACCAACCACTATATATCTTAGATTCTAAATTCTCTCTTATATGAAGGATAATGTCAAATGTACCATAAATGTTACTACAAAATGATCAATAATACACAAACATGTTAGTTAATGTAATTATCCCTTAAGTTTTGTAATATCTTTAGTCATTTCTATTTCTTAATTGTGTTTAGAAATTGACAAATCAATTTGTAAGTTTATAAAATGAATTTTTAATAACACTAACATCACATTATGTAAATTCCTTGGAAGATAATAATTATAGATTTCGTTGTTTATCTACACTATTTATAAGAGAATTCAACTCTTTTATGTGGTTCAAAAATATTTATAAATCTTACATTTAACCGCACATCCTTGGTATAATGGTCATTCCACAAGTATAAATGCTTGTCGGGTGTGGGGGCAAGAGCTAGGGTTTAAATTTTTAAGAGGGAATTTTTCACACATATACACTTAAATTAGGTTAGAGTAGAATTTCTATTTTGTATAAAAAAAATGCCTTCAAAATAGGATACTCTCCTATTAATTCATGTTTTCAAAACAAACTTATCTAAAATTAAAAAAAGGAAAATTACGACACTAGACCCAAAAAAAAATCCGTGTACTAAAAATAACACTTTACAAATTCTTAAACTCTCTAAAATACAAGAAGGTATTTAATATCGAATGATATTATGTCAGCAATATCAAAATGCAATAAATGTGAGATATATCAGTAAAAAATAACTAATCCATTAATAATTGAAAGACATGTGTTAGTGGTTAATTATTTTTGCACACATGCCTTTCGTTTATTGGATTATGATACGAATGACGTGGTATCATTTGATACAAAATACTTTTTCTTAAAATACTACTATCTTTTAGTTAAATAATCTTAATTTAAAAAACACAAACTGATTAAAAGAGTAATTCTTATTCCTAAGTTTTATTTATTTTTCCTTTATCTTCTACACTCAGCCTAAAACTTAAGACACTATTTCTATCTCATTTTTAAACATTATTCCATGTTACCTTACCTTTTTTTTAAAAAAAAAATACACACAGTTATTTATATATCACTTTTAAATGTTATAGTAATATACTAAACCAAAGAATAAAAAAAGAATAAAAAACATTATTACACGTGCAAAACGCATGTGATGAGCCTAGTGATAATCATAGTCTTATAAACACCTTTGTCAGGCATAAACTTTTTTTTTTCACCAGCAGACCTCTTTTTTTTGTAATAATTTTTTAATACAAGATCATGAAGGCATCTATGTGGGTATTCTCTGCAGGGTGGGTTTGAAGTTTGAGTTAGCCCCATTGTATGTGCTGCTGGGAATGGTTGGGGTAGGTGTGACTATAGGGATTCATACGATGAAGCAGGAGCTCATGCATTCCCCAACGGTTCGTGTCAACAAGAAGAGGAGGGTATCCTTGCCGGAGGTAGAGGATCCAGAAGTTATTATCAACAATTCCGATAAGTTCGTGCAAAAATCTTTCGTTAGGAAGTTGGCTCACATTCGGGATCGCAAACCTGTCCTCCCTGATCCCACCCTTGCCAACCCATATACTCGGTCCGTTTTCATTCTCCATATAACTCCTCGTTACACTTTTTTTTTTTCTTTGGAAAATTCTAAAATTACTATCAATTTTATTATATACCTCTTACAAATTGAAGTTTGAAATATTAATAAATGTGATTAGTGTCATTTCAACAATATATATGAAATAAATACTTGATTTAAAAAAAAAAATTGATAATGCATTAATTTGTAAGTATTTTAGATGATATTCTTAGCATGCATACATGTACTAACGAAAATTCTTGCTTGAAAGTGGCAGGCCTCGAACTACAGGCTGGGTTTGAGTCAACTAAGCTGGCCACTGAATTCTATCTCGGCAAGCAGAATCAAAATCTATTAGTTTCTCTCATCGTTAATCTTGTGAATAAATAAAAAATTGATACAAGCTGGGATCCCTCACTTGAGACTATTTTCGTGTGTGTGGAAGAGGATCGTAGGACCTCTCATTTCTTGTTTGTCCTTTGTTTTTTTGTCTTCGAATAAAACGACGACACCTGCATTTGTAAGTATTTACTTAACTCAAACCCAATAGTGGAATTCTCTGTGCTTTCCCATTACAAAAAAGAAAAAAAAAAGAAGCAATTTCTTGACCAAAAACCAGCAGGTTCCTTTAAGTCAGAAATCATTAGGTAGTGTAAATTTTAAGAAGCAATGAAACTCTGACATGGGACATGATGTCAATACATCTTTTGAAAAATTAAGACACAACATGACGAGATATGACAATTACTTAACTAATTAACGTTTGTTTTATCAAAAACAAGAAGATATAAAACTGAATATCTTATTAATTAACTAATTACATAAACCCCTGTTCTATATATGAGAAGCTATAACAGAAAACTAACTACCTACCTCCATATAAGCTAACCAATAGAAACAAGACAGCTGTATTGGTAAGACACGTACACATCACGTGTTGCCAAACAGTGTTACAAGACTTAACACTAAGCTACAAGTAGTTACAAAGCTGGTACTAAAACGACAGTAGCTTTAAGTAGAAGACTTTTTTTTTTTTTTTTTTGAGATGAAAGTTAGAATAAGCAGAAGACTTTAACTTGCTGTTAAATTGACTATTTCCTATTTCTTCTTTAATTTGATCTTCATTCCTTGTTTTCTTTATCTTCTTCTTATTCTGAAATTTATTTTTAGAAATATTTTATATAACTTTAGGTATAATTTAAAACTCAATAACAAGCAATAACTATCAAAATGTTTTGAAAACATATTTAAAATTAATTTAAGAGTAATAATAGATAATAATTAGCAAAGAATATAGTGGTATTCATAAAATGATGTTTGAAGTACAAAACAAGAGTTCAAAGAAACAATAATAAACATCAAACTAAGAAAAAAGAACTAACAAGTCTTTGAGATGATCCACTAATAACATCCCCTTTGTTGGGGTTTTTTATTTTTATTTTTTATATATTGTGATTAACCATATGTCACCTGTTGGAGTGGCAGCTTTGCTAGATTAGGATTTGTTTTTGGGAGTTAAGCCCAAAACTTGATATATATTAACCCAAAGAAGGATGATGGCTTCAAGTTAACCTCTTTGACCTATAAGAGAAACTATCCTAAAATTCTAGAACCCTTGTAAATTTAAGATTTTTTTTTTTTTTTTTTGAAGGAAACATGTTTTGCATAACCACAGGCTAGGACTAACCTTGGGCACAGTGCTAGGTGCAGGGTTAGTTTGGGCTTGGCATTGTGCCCCAAGTTTAGTACTTTCTCAACTTGGTAGGAGACCTTACCAAACTCTATTTTTTTTCGTCTTTCGAAAGCTCATGCAGCGTACTTTCTGAAGGATCCAATTTTATGTTATTTGGTATAATGTGCAAAAATTCATTTGTCATGGAAAGAGTCTTCAAAGTTGGTTGTTGACAATTTTGTACGAGTGATATCTCACAATCCGAACGTAGTCTTGAGGCCTATTTTTTCTAAGATGTAGATAATGACTTCTACTTCAGGAAGTACCAGATTTTTGGACAAAGTTTTTGTGAACAATGAGAAATCAAAGAGGGCACATCAACTTGATTTTTGTGGATTTTCAAGAATTTCCCTATCTTTGAGACTTTACTTTCCAGCATTTTCGACCTCTGTTTGGTCCAAACAAGGTGTTATTAGAAAGATCATAATGTCTAATTTCTAAAGATTTCCATTTTTTTTTTATTCCAATTATCAAATTTAGTAATTGAGATGCTTTCGAAAGTAGTGTCAAAATCAAGTTTGTATCTTAACATTTTCACATTGTTATTTTTGTCAATTCTTTTTGTTCGGGTGGAATTTTGTGATCCGAACATACTAATTTGAAGTTTTTCATGAGACTTTTCCAACGAATCCTTATTTGGGCTAATATGTGGTCATTTGATCATAATTTGATGAAGATCAAATTATAATGAAGCTTGTGAATATTTATTCCTAAATTTGGTTGTGTTGGGAACTTTTTCATAATTTCACTTTTTTTTTTCTCGCTTTAAGTCCAATATGGGCTGTGAGCAATCATTTTAAAGAGAATTTAATAATCTTTGATATAAGTTCGAGCTTATCCTTATTGAAGGGCCATTTTTTTGTCTAATATTAGTCAAACTAGGGTTGATTGTGGTGAAACTTGGGGGAAGTGTTTTGAAAGATGGATTTTAGTGTAAAATGGTAGAATTTAGTGGTCTGGAGAAAATTTGAGCGTATTTGACCATTGCTTAACTTAGTCAAAGCTTAGTTAAGTGTAAGTTTTTAAATCTCTGAAAACACAGTGTTTAATGTAAATTTTATTGTCAAATTGATACTTAAGTCAATCATATAGATCTAAGTTAAACATTCATCACATATTCATACAACAGAAAAGTAAATAAGGCACAGATGCAATGAATTAGGAAAACCAATTAAACAAATTAGTTTCAAAATAAAAAATTTGGGGGGAACTATTCCAAAAAGAATAATCCACTATATCAAATAGAAGTTTATAGTCAAGAATATTTAATTCGTAGTAAACTTAACTATGATTATCAAACCTAACTTTGAAACCCTCAGACTTCTTTGTTGTGGATTTGCTCTAACATGAACCTCCAGTTTATGCCTTTAAAAGCTTGAAATTGTGTGAAAACACAAGAGCTGTTTAGACTCCCAAATTAAAACTTATGGCTCAGTTAATTTTACTCTAACTTAAACTTAGTGCAGAATAGAGTAAAAGCGAGCGAATAAACAATAAAACTACTCTAAGACATATTCATCAAATCTCAACAAAAAATTGAAAGCTAAAAGAGTAAGGAAGAAGAATGCAAACACAAGATAACACGTTGATGTGTTATCGAAGAGGAAACTAAAGAATTTGGCAAAAAACCTCTCCACTGCCCTCCAAGCGGTAAATCGATCTACTAGAGAATAAATTGGAGTACATGAATACAAAAGACCCTCTAAGCCTATTCTATTCCATGTACTCGAGCCCTTCAAGCTCCTGCTACCAACTGACTTCGCTAAGCCTTGTCTTCTCTTGCTCTTCGGATCACGCAATTCAGCCCGATCGCATCCACCAAACAAATGGCTTCTTCCAATGCTTCCCAGTAGCACCAAAACCTCACTTTACACTCAGAATGAGTGTGGTAAGTGTTTGGGCTATTAACCTCTCAAGGATTTGGAAATGGAGAGATAAGAGTTGAGGAAAACTACAATGGATTGTGCAGAGTATTGTGGGTATAATAATCTCTAACTCTGAAGAGTTGTGACTAGGGTTTTTTCTCTGAAAAGCACTCCTTTCAATATGTGAGTAATGTGGGTATATATAGTGTGGGTAGAGACATGGTGTATCAAATATGAAAAAATAGCTGAAAGCTCGAAAATGTGTCAAAAACACAAAAGCTATTTAGACCCCCAAAATAAAGTTACAGCTCGATAGATTTTACACTAACTTAATACTAAGTGCGGAATAGTGTAAATGCTAGCGGATGAACAAACAAGCTACTCTAATCCATAATCAAAGTAACACAGCAGTAAAATGGAATGTAAAAGAGTAGGGAAGAAAGAAGCAAACACAAGATAACACGCCAATGTGTTATCGAAGAGGAAACCAAAGAACTTGGCGAAAAATCTCTCCGCCGCCCTCCAAGCAGTAATCGATCCACTAGATAATCAGTTAGGATACATGGGTGAGCAAGAGACCCTCCAAGCCTAATCTACTCGATGTACCTAAGCCTTCCAAGCTCCTACTTCAATAAGGCTTCTCAGAACCGTGTCTTATCTAACTCTCCAGATCCCGCAACAAGCTCCATGTTGCATTTGCCATACTTGGCTTCTTTCAATACTTTCTAGCAGCACCAAAACCTCACTTGACACTCTGAAATGGTGTGGTAAGTGTTTGGACTATCAACCTTTCAATGGTATAGAAATGGAGAAATAGGAGTTGAGGAAATTCCACAAGCAAATGTGTAGAGGATTGTGGGTATAACAATCTTTAACTCTCAAGGTGTTTGGCTAGGGTTTTCTCTCAGAAGCACTCCTCAACATTTGTGGGTAATGTGGGTATATATAGTGTAGATACAGAAAGTGTGTATCAAATAGTACAGTCTAGCAGAATAGAATGTCTCGCGGGAAGGCCTTACTTGTGAGATACTCGCGAAACACAGCTGTCGCCATCTATTTTGACTCTTCGCATTCCAGTCATGTGCAGGGCACATGGCTCACTTCACAGGATGCTTAGTCACGAGATACCCATGAGAGTTCCTCAGTCTTTAGTTGCTTGAGTCTTCACACACACTCTTTCTATCACGCAACCCTTACAATCAAATCCCACAATAAATACAGGGTACAAAAGATTGAGTAAAATTACAATCAAATTTGGCACGGAATAAAAGCCAACAAAATACATAGTTGTAAATCACAACTTTACAGTAGCAAAACAGAATATTTCGTGGGTATCTCGCGGGAAGGTCTTACCTGTGAAATACTCGCAAAAACTAGCTGTCACCATTTGTCATGACTCTTCGCATTCCAGTCATGTGCTGAGCACATGCTTCACTTCGCAGGAAGGCTACTCGTGAGATACCCGCAAAAACTTCTTTAATCTTCAATTTGCTTGAGTTTTCACACTCTCTCTCACACACAACCCATACAATGAAATCTCACATAAAACACAGGGTACAAAATATTGAACATAATTATAATCAAATTTGGTACGAAACTAAAGCCAACACAAAATAGTTGTAAATCACAACTTTACACATTTGATCTTTAGTACGCTTGATATCTGAAACTTGGGTTGCAACTTTATTCCACCGATACTTGTAGTATGTAAATGAACTCCAGTAGATGTTTGAAAGAGTAGAAGGCATAAAACCTCTTAGATCTCAAAAGAGTAGCTCTTCAAGACTTGAAAAACGTGCTTTATGGTTTTCCTTATATACCAAGTAAGTTTGGAATGAAACCCTAAATGTTTAATGGGTTGTTGGGCTTTATTAAAATTCGGTAGAATCGCATCTCAATCAATTGAGCCTTTCTCTCGATCGGTCAAGCACTTTAGTTTTTTAATTTCTTGAACCTGCAACTTGTACATTTTTTTAATTCTGACTTGTATCACTTTGATCAATGTCTAAAACACTTCATAGACACTAAGATCTACTCCTAGACAAGTTTATATACACGGTTTGCCAACAAACAAATTATTTAAAACCTAAACATTTATATCTAAATATTTAGAACCTAACACTAAGAAAAGAGCATTGTGGTCATTTTGTCTCTAAATCCTCAAAATTGATTAATAAGACATCCAGTTGGGACAAAATTAGGTTATATTTGACACTCCCTAGATTCCAACGTGAAAAATATTATTTATAGATTTTTTGAAATTAGGTTTGAAGTTGTACATGTAAAATGAGGACGGATAAAATACATTATTGACACTAATCTTGCGTTTTTTCTTGCTTGATGTTGAATCCAAACAAGTATACATGTTGACTCCCAGTAAGCATATATAGGTGCCAACTCTTAAGTTATTTATCTTTTTATTTTGTTTGTTCATCTATTTTATTGTTGCATCTGTTTTGGTTTTGTTCTGCATCAGTTTTGTGTTGATAATTGTGCTAATAACTTGTTCCTAGACCCTCATGTGTCTTGCTTCACTAAAACAATAAACTGAAGACAATTTCGGTAATTTATTGGCCAAACTAAATGCAAAGTATACTTCTAGTTCAAACTTATACCTGAGCATTCCAAAATTTAGCTCTGAGATTGTTCTGTTTATTAATTAAAGTTACCTTTGACTATCCCACTCTTCCAGAGTGAAAACCATATTGGATTTTGATTGAAGTACTGTAGGAGCCATTGGATTCCCATTCGCTTATAGGAGTACTTGCCTTGTTTTCATGGGCATAAAGCATGGGTAGCATGTGCCATAAGAAGTAGTTATATATATAACATTGAAATTCAAATCATCCAAGGCCATATTGAGTTTCTGGCCAAAATTAAAAGTAGTAGTACTTGGTGTTCTTTATGACTATTATTCAGGACAAAGTAGAATGTTTAGAAAAGATGATGTAACAATGTATACAAGTAGGCCCCTGAAGAGCAAATGGGGCCTTTTTCTTAATAGGAAAGGGTCCACAGGAAAATTCAAGAATGACCAAAAAGCAACCACTCCTATTATTCTCTCATCGTCATTCACCACCAATGCACAAAACAAAAACAAAAGAAAGGAAGACCAAATTGTTAAAAAAAAAAAACAAGAAAAAAAATGTTGAGAAGCCTTCAATTACACTCCACTCACAAAACAATCTTAGTTCTGAGACTTTTTTGTCTATTCTTTCTCGTCTTCTCTTAGTAGCCACAGAGAGTCAGAAAGCAGAAATTCCTTCCTCCCTCATCCACGGACACTAAGCAGGGGCGGGCTTTCAAAGTAGTAAAGTAGTAGTAGTAGCGCTAGCGGCGCAGAAGGTTACACCATTGAATCAAGTTTGAAAGACTACGTATGAAAGAAGAATCCCCACTGCTCCCAAGAAAAATACCAACCCAATTCACCTTTTGAAGCAAACGTCAACTCTTTTTTAGCATCACTTGCAAGCTCGTCTTCTCAAGTGTCATACAATAGCTTAGCTATAGAAAATGGAAGCTCTCCACAAGCTGACGGCATCATATATGGGTTATTCCAGTCTAGGGGAGATTTGAAGATTTTGGACTGCTCCCAATGCATTCAAAGTGCTGTTACTCAAATAGGTTTGGTTTGTCCTTACTCTTATGGGGCTTCTTTGCAGCTTGAAGGGTGCTACATAAGATACGAGCATGTTGATTTCTTGGGAACGCTTGATACAAGTCACGCACACAAAGTGTAGTAAAAGTAGTGTAAGTAGTGATGTTGATTTCTTTAGACGTAGAGATGATGTTCTGGCTGACTTGCAAGGGACAACTGGGTTTAGAGTGAAAAAAACATATATTGGGATTTGTGTATTTGTCCTCTACTCTTAAGAATGTCCAAAAATATAATAGATTAATATAAATCCAGCTCAACTAGTTGTAAGTGAATTATTTCATATTAAAAGTAAGGATAATAATAAATGTAGTATAAATAAAAATGTGTATAATATAGAACATTAACATAAATATCATTCAAGTGATATATAATTAAATAAATAAAAAACGCTCATTTAAAACTGTCACTATAAAACATGCGGGTCTATAGCCGTGTTTTTTCAAATGCGGCTATAGACTTAACTTATAGCTGCGTTTCTAAAACCCAATTATAGGTTAAGTCTATAGCCACATTTATAAGTGGTTTTAGCCGCATTTTTAAACATGGCTGTAGGTTAAGTCTATAGCCATGTTCATAAATGTGACTATAAGTCCAGCAAAATATATATTTTTAAAGGACTTATAGCCGCATTTTTAAAACGCAGCTATAGGTCCTCCTTTAAAAATATAGCCACGTTCATAAATGTGGCTATAGGTCCAGCCAAATAAATTTTTTTTAAAGGAGGACCTATATTTGCGTTCATAAACATGGCTATAGGTCCGGCCAAATATTTTTTTTTTTAAAAAGGACCTATAGCCGCGTTTAAAAAACGCAGCTATAGGCTAAGTTTATAAAATATAAAATATTACTATTTATAAAATATTTATGTATAAAATCATATTATATATAATAAAAGTTGGACTTAGGCACCGTAGTTGCACCAAGTGGCGGCACCAAATTGCAGAATTTTTCTTAGATATTTTAAGAAAAAACATATATAAGTTTTCTTCAACTATAATTTCTAAGTGAATAAAAATCTTAATTTGATTAAAGTTGAATTACACTTGCTGTATTTCTAAGTGGATAAAAATACAAGAATGTTGTGTTTAATTTGTTCTTTACTTTAGTTTATTTTGTCTAAGATTGCAACGTAGTGTTTCTCAAAAAAAAAAAAGATTGCAACGTAGTGTTTAGAATTTTTGTTTAAAAAAAATTCTAAACACTCATTAAATTTAATCCAATTTAGAGAATTGTTAAGGATTGTTGATTTATTTATTTTTTTTTTTTTTAATAATGTTAGTTTGATTGTTTAAAAATTATATATCTTATATAATTTCTAAACCGAATTATAGAGTGTTAGATATAAATCATATATTTATTAGATTTTTCATAAAAATGTAATAAAGATATGATTTATATCAAAAAATATAAATTGTATTTCATGTACATATGACCTAAAATATTAATATGATTTATTTATTAATTTGTAAAAATTAATATATATTAATAAAAATTACAATAGATAATGAACTATTTTTTATTAACGTTAATTTTTATATTAATAAGTATATATTATGATTTATTTATTTTATATTAATTATATTAATAAGTATATTAGTATATAATTATCGTTCGTGATTTTAATATGATTTTATTTTGATATGATTTATAAGTTGATAAATCTAATATTTCACGTGCATCGTACGTGAAATTTTTGATATAAATCACTTAGATTTTTAGATTTAAATATATATATATATATATATATATAAAATTTTTCTTCTTCTATAATTTATAAGTTGATAAAAATTTTAATTTGATTACAATCTAAATTCTTCATCTAATCCATCTAATCCTTATTTTTTAGTGTAGTGTGTTATAATCCAAATTCTTCATCTAATCCATCTATTTTTTTTTTATACGTATAGTGTACTATAAAAAAAGTAGCAACTTTCTAATTTTTTTAGTTACTACACTGCATGTGAAAAGAAAACATTTATATATATAAAAAAAAAAATGACTTTCATTGGGAGGATATACACACAAGGAGGAATTGCAAATAAATTTGTTATCTACTTTTTTGTTTTCAAATATATTTTGTTTTAATAGATTTTTTTGGATAAATATCAAATTTTTGGATTAAAAAAAGAAGAAGCTAATAAAAACATGATTTTCACGGTATAACAGGAAAAAAAAATTGTAATTAACGTTAACAACTTAATTTTTATGGTATTTGATTTTAAATAAATTCCTTCCTTTTTTGCTTATATCAACTTCATCACAACTTTCATTTGGAGGATATACACATGGGGAGAAATTGATAATAAATTTTTTATCTACTTTTTTCCAAATATATATAATTTTTTATTTAATTGTTTTGGATAAATATCAAATTTTTGGATAAAAAAAAGCTAATAACCTTAATTAACAACATGATTTTTATGGTATAACAGAAAATAAAAATTTGTAATTAATGTTAACAACTTGATTATTAAGGTATTGGATTTTAATTTTGAATTTTTCTTTTTTTGCTTATATCATCTTTTTCACAACTTAAAATTATTCTTTTAAATAGAAACAACTTCTTATCAACTTTTTCTTTTTTTGTTGAAGTTTACCATGGTTGAAATTTTGTTTAAAGTAAAATGTTACTTTATTTTTATTATCAATTTTATTTTATTTTATTTTTATTAATTTACACATGATTCTTAATTAAGTCGTGCATCGCACGGGCATAAAACTAGTATTTATGTACAATTACACTAGTTTAGTACTAAGACATGCATGTGATAATATTTTGCCCAGGTTCGAACGTTTTTTATTACTATCTCTACATTAGATATTATATATTAATTTGTACAAATTATATCAAGAAAGCTCCGAGTATCCTAGCGGCAAGGACACGCGCATTCCCATCAGTCAGCCTAGGTTCGAAGGGTATTTTAGTCATTTTAAGGTTTCGGGAGTGTTTCGGTCCTTATCTAGGTTTCGGGGGTATTTCGGTCATTTTTTAGGTTTAGGGGGCATCTTGGTCTTTTTTTAGGCTTAGGGGGGTATTTTGGTCATTTTCTAGGTTTAGGGGGGATATTTTGGTCATTCTTTTTGCCGCTCTTTTTTTTTTTTTTTTTTTTTTAAATCACGTTTTATGTGGTTGTAATTTGAAGGGTGTATCAGTCTTTTTTTATTAATATATATATATATATATATATATATATATATATATTAATAATGGCATCATTTTAAGTTTTACTAAAATAATTTTAAAATAAATTAATCAAGAAAATATTAAATATTACTATAAAATATAAAATATTATTATTTATATTAAATATAAAATATTATTATTTATAAAATATTTATGTATTAAATATTAAATATTACTATTTATGAAATATTTATGTATCAAATATTTATTTATAAAATATTTTCATAAACCTAAGCTACCTTAGTGGTTAACACGCGTGCCATGTAGTTTTTTAGGGTCTCGTCCAAGGTTCTAACCTCCACAACATCCTTTTTTTCTTTTCATTTTTTAAGTTACTATTTTCAAAACTACATCGTTTTGATTCTATTTAAAACACAACATAATACCCTACACGTTTCCCATTCAACCGCCCCTCCCTATTTCCCATTTCCCCTAATCCTTTTCCTTTTCTTTCTCTCTCTCTCTCTTACTTCCCAATGTACCTCTCTCTCTCTCTCTCTCTAAATCTTTCTCTGTGAAAATTATCTTTCTTTCTCTCTATATGCACCTATACATATATGTGTATAAGCAAATATGGTAGTGTCGGTGATTGTGGATGCGATAGTTGCTCCGTTTGATCGTTTCCTATACTGATTAGATCTGTGGTAAAATTTTTACGCGTTATTTTTTTTTTTTTTTTCAATTTTTGAATCGAAATCTAAGGTATTCGTAGATCTGTTTTCAATTCGCATCAATAGGTTTTTTCTTTTGATTTTCATTTTGCTAAACAATTAGCTTTCTGTTTGGTTGTTAAGAAATTGTTGGAAAGAAAAAAAAAATTGTTAGTACTAATTTAAAATCTACATACATATTTTGGTAGTGTTTTATTGTATGTAGTTCAGGATAAGTAATGTTAAATCCCAACTAAATAAATTTTTTTTTTGGTCAAAAGGAAAATGCATTAAAGACTAAGAAACAAAAACAAGTTCAGGACAAGTCCTGCTTAAGTACATGCCAGCTAATTCAGAGCCTAACACAGCAATAACGTCCACAAGCGGACTATTAAACAAAATAAATTGTGCCTCTTGAGCAGCCCCTAACTTGGCAAGCTTATCCGCGCTTCTATTGGCCTCTTGTAGCAATGTTTAAACCGAACCTGGGGAATCCAGGTAGCCAACATCCTACAATCATCCACCAGAGAAGAAATGGAAGTATTAGTTCCTCTTGGGGAGTTCAAGGTATCAATAATAGACTTAGCATCTAACTCAACTTCTACACAAATGAAATTTCTATCAATACAGAGTAAAAGACCGTCACGTAGGGCCCATAATTCTGCAGTGAAGTTAGATGCTACGCCAATCTTCCTAGCAAACCCCACCACCCAGTCACCATTTTCATCCCTTATAACTCCTCCGCCTCCAGCCACACCTGGGTTCCCTAACGAAGCCCCGTCAGTGTTCAACTTGACCCACCCCTGCATGGGCTTCT
Source organism: Quercus ilex subsp. ballota (assembly GCA_032727855.1). Taxonomy (NCBI): domain Eukaryota; kingdom Viridiplantae; phylum Streptophyta; class Magnoliopsida; order Fagales; family Fagaceae; genus Quercus; species Quercus ilex. The sequence goes on from CM064911.1 coordinate 39,386,377, forward strand.
CCCATCTTACCCATTTGACCACCCTTCGAGTAGAGGCATTGGGATTGTACATGCATAAAAAGAACTCCGTAGCTCTTTGGATAATTTCTTTCACAAGGTTGGGATCTAGGTATTTGCCTTCAAAAATGACACAGTTCCTATTCTTCCAAACTGACCAAACAGCAAACATGAACACAATGCTCCACGGAATCTGCCACTGAGTAACTGTTCTGTCTTTTGTACAATTAGCTGCAAGCCAAGGAAGTATTTTTTGGGAATGAAAAGATGAGTCATCCTCTGCAACCCCTAGTTGAGCCCAAATCGATTTCACCCAAGGGCATCCTCTCAGGGCGTGAGAAATAATTTCATGGTTGCCATGGCACAAAGGGCATGAAGGGTTAATATCCATACCCCGATTGCGAAGGCACTCTCCAACACCCATGCAGTTATGGTGACATCTCTAGAGAAACAATTGAATTCTAGGAAGAATGTTGAGCCGCCAAACCCAGCTGCCTTGAAAAGATTGAGGGGGGCCTAACTCTGCTGCAGTTCTGTAGGCACTATTCAGATTAAATTCACCATGCTTCCCACCAACCCATGCAAGTTTGTCCTCGCCAGTAGAAGCTAGACTAACAGGAATAGCTTGAATCTTCATTCTGCAATTATGCAGCAATTCAAAAGGAATCCTAGCCCAATCCCAACCTGAGGTTGAAATAACATCCTTCACTTTGAGATCAAAGCTTTCCTTGAATAGTATTTCTCAATATTCCCATATCTGACCACTTATCAAACCAAAAACTTAAATTACTTTCTCTGCCTAGTACCCAAACAGCTCCTTCTTGAAAGGTGGCTCTCCCTTTTTTCATTCCAGCCCAAGTTCTAGAGCAAAGGAGCTTATTCTGATTTCTTGACCTCAATCTTTGCTGAGAACAATACTTATGTTTCAGAACTCTAACCCATAAAGCATCCCCTTCAGTATGGAATCTCTAGTTTAACTTAGCCAACAGTGCAGTATTCCTCCCTTTGGAAGTCTGGAGCCCAAGTCCACCTTCCTTTTTAGGCTTAGTGATTTTATCCCATCCCACCCAGTGCATCTTTTTAACACTATCTGAAGAGCCCCATAGGAAATTCCTATTTACTCGGTCAATGCCTTCTAAAACTCTGTTGGGAAGATAGGAACACTGCATGACATAAGTTGGGATTGTGGAAGAGGCTGCTTGGACTAACACAGCTCTACCTGCCAAGGAAAGAAGGTTGGCCTTCCATCCGGCCAACTTTTGCTTCACCCTATCCACAATGAAGTTAAAATCCTGAGGAGAGGACCTAGGACTCTTAATGGGAATACCAAGATATTTGCCTATGGCTGAGGTGGACTGAATCCCAAGAGTATCACCAAGTTGGTCTTTAAGATCCCTATCCAAATTAGGAGAGAAAAACACTCTCGATTTAGACTCGCTAACGGACTGCCCCAATTCTTTACAAAAAGCCTCAAGGACCTCCCTTATGGCAAGACAGTTTTTTTGATCCACTTTCCCAAAAAGAAGGAAGTCATCCGCGAAAAAAAGATGAGAGAAAGCAGGACCTCCTTTAGAAGCTTTGACTGGATCCCAGAGCTTATCTTCCCTCTTGCTCTCAATAAGCTGACCCAAATAGTCCATACAGAGAATGAACAAATAGGGAGACAGGGGGTCCCCCTGCCTAATACCCCTAGTTGGGCAAAAAGCATCCAAACAGCCACCATTAAAGAGGATTGAAGTAGAAACATTGGTGACACAACTCATAATGAGGTCAATCATATTCTCCGGGAAATTGGTCCTTTGAAGCATCCTTCTGATAAAGCTCCATTCTAGTTTATCATAAGCCTTTTCAAGGTCTATTTTTAAAACCATATACCCTACCTTCCCCCTTTTACTACTAATAGTATGAATGAGCTCCTGGGTAATAATAGCATTATCTGTACCCCTCCTTCCAGGGACAAAAGCGGACTGAGTCGGAGAGATAAGGTTACATAGAAGTGGTCTTAATCTAGCTACAATAATCTTGGTCACCAACTTGTAGACTGTGTTGCAGAGGCTAATAGGTCTATAACTCCCAAGAGTCTCTGGACCTTGCATTTTGGGGATGAGAGTTATCAGTGTTTGATTCAAGTAGGCAGGCACTTGCTTCTCCACAAATATTTTTTTTAACTTCCCTCCGAACCGAATCCCCTACAATTAGCTAGAAACGTTGAAAAAATCCCTCCTGCAAACCATCCGGGCCCGGCGCTTTTGAAGCTTTAAGAGACCAGAGGGCTGCTTTAATTTCCTCATCAGACACTTCAGCCTTGATGGCCTCCTTCTCTGTATCCGAGAGAGTTGGTTGCCAACGAGATGGCTCAGGCATCTCCAAAGCAGAACTTGTATGAGAAGTAGTGTACAAACTTTCAAAACCCTTCCGAATATGCTCTATGACCTCCGCCTCTTCAGTTAACCATTCCCCAGCACTATTTTTAATGGTTGAGATGCGATTTCTCTTCCTCCTTACTAGAGCCGACATGTGATAAAATGAGGTATTTCTATCCCCAAACACCATCCAGTTGAGCTTGGATTTGAGAGCCCAGAGCTCCTCTTCCTGCTTCAACACTAGGTCTAAATCATAAAGAAGAGTTTTCTCAAGATCAACTAGGCCATGAGACAGTCTGTTAGCTAGAGAGCGTTGAATACCATTCATCCTAGCCATGATCCTCCTTTTCCTGGCAAAAATATTCCCAAAATGATTCCTATTCCACTTTGCTGCATTAATAGAGAATTTTGAGATAGCCATAGATAACTGAGAAGAGTTACTCCACGCATTGGACACCACTCTATGGAAGGAGGGGTTCGAATTCCAGAAATTCTGGAATTTGAAGGGCTTAGGGAGTTGATGGACCATCCTTGGACAGGATTCTAGCAAAACTGGGCAGTGGTCCGAATGGCACCTGGTTAAGTGAGTCACTTTCGCTTTGGGAAACAGGGAGCACCACTCCGGGTTAACAAAGAACCGATCTAATCTTTCTTGAATGAGATCACCAACTTCTCTCCGGTTCGTATAGGTATATCTAGGACCCGAAAATCACAAGTCTATCATGTTACACCTATCCAGACAATCCTTAAACAAGAGAGCTCTATTAATAGATACATGTCTTCCCCTAAACTTATCATCAGCAGAGAGGGGTTCATTGAAATCCCCAGCAATTACCCAAGGGAAAGTATGAGACTCAACAACTTTACCTAAATTATCCCACAAGATACTCCTTTCTGCCAATCGAGGGCTAGCATACACCGCAGAAAAAACCCAAGAAAGATCAGAACAGCGTACCTTAATAATGACATGAATCTCTTGCTCAGTGTTGGCCAACTGTGTAACCTCCACTTTATTTGAGTTCCACATCAGCCAAAGACCACCCGCATATCCAATAGTTTCCGTATGAAGTGCTCCATCAAAAGGCAAATTGTCTGAAATGGCCTTTGTTCTTTCACCACCAAGTCTTGTCTCCATTACCACAAAAATGGCAGGGTCATAGGCCTGTGCAAGGTCCTTCACATGTTTCTGGAAGTTAGGCTTAAGCACAGCTATTCCACACAATAATGTTCATAATGATTGATGACGGGATAGGACAATCCTCAAAAAGCTGCTGTGCTCTGGCCTCCTCCTTCAAGCTCCATCTCCTCTTCCTTATCATTGTCTTCAGATTCCCTTTCTCTGATCTCAGCGACAACCCGGACACTAGGATCTCCATCAGGCGAGTGAACACCAAGATGGGCTAAAGCACTTGAATGAGCTTGGTGATCCTCCACTCTGTTAATACCTCCGTTGGGTTCACTTGGCCGAGCACTAGAGAGGGCAAAATTTGAGGAACCATCCTCCAATCTTCCTTCGGCACCAGCTCACCGTTCAGGGGAACCCACCATGGATTTGGGGTCACCTTGTGCGTCAGGCTTTCCGCTACCATCTCTTCCAGACTTACAATCTACCTTGTTCCCATTGAAGGCCGAGAACTGAAAGCTTGCATCTTAGGAGCACCGAGAAGTTTGGTCTGAGAAAGATAGAGACTGTTTTGACTGATTGACAGTGTTCTTGGGAACATAGACTGAATCCCTAACTCAGTTTTGAACCTTTTTCCCCTTACCATGTGTTTCGTTGCTGGGCTTTGGCATTTCTGCTCTTTTAATTCGACCCAATAGCTTAACCTCCCCATATTTGAATGCACCTTGACCCGTTCCCAGTGCAAAAAGTCGACTAGTTAAGCTTCCAACCTTTTCGTTCAATTGGGCCTCTACCTGAATCTCTTCCTGGCCTGCCTTTCTTTTAGCTTCCTTATTCCCTAACTCGTGCCTATTGGGCTTTGCCTTCCACAGGTCATTGTTCATTAGGCTTGCCTTAGCCTGCTGAGGCTCCCCGGTTCTAGCATGAGCTATCTCTTTCTTTGGGCTTTTATTACCTTTCCTTTTCCTGGTAATAACCAACCAAGGACCATACGCGTCCTCCTGGATTTGGACAGGTGAGTACTCTGACGTGTCATTCTTATCCCCCGAGGAGGGACCCACTAAATCACGCTCTGTGCATGTTGTCCTTTGTTGTACGTTAGGCATACCATTATCCATGCTCTTCGCATGATTTGCTTCCCGGATAGAGTACGGGCACGCTTCTTTCCGATAATCGATCCGGCCACAAGAAAAACATAGTTTCTGGAGTCCTTCATACATGACTAGTTGTTCCAATCCTCCAATAATGATGGAGGTTACAAGTGGCTTCTCAATATCCACCTGAACGCAAAGTCGAGCAAAACGACCTCTCGCCTCCGTAGCCGTATGTGTGTCAATTCTTAGCACATTGCCAATCGACCTCCCTATGTGTTTGAGGACCTCCACTTCATAATACTCAATAGGGAGCTCCGTCAGCCTTACCCACACTACTATAGAAGCCACATTCTCCGTAGACGGTTTGAAGTTCGGCTCCCATGGTCTAATAGACAAAAAATGCCCCCTAATGAACCAAGGTCCATTCTCTAAAACTACTGCATAATCACTTCTTGCACCAAATCTGACCAGGAAGAAATCTTTACCCAGATCAATGATATCTAGTTTGCCAGATGGCTTCCAAAGAGAAAAAAGCTTAGCTTTTAGGAAGTGAAACCCCACATTCCTACCATAGACCTTAACGATGAGAGAGTTTACCCACACCACTCTGATTCGTTGTTTCACCTCTTTGGACAGAGACATTGCTGCAACCCCTTCCCTAAGCTCAGCTACTTCATCATCTGAAACCTCATCATCATCCATTTGGCCATCAAGCTTGAAAGCCTGGTTGCAGGCACCTGGGATTGCTCCTACCAACTTCTCCTTAAAGGAAATCACTTTCTTTATCCCCCGTTCCTCACCAGGGAAGGCTTGGGATTCAAATCCTACTCCTTGGCTAAGAGCAAAATCTGCGTGGTGCACATCCTTAACTTTTTTGTTTCTGCGAGCTAGTTCGACCTCCTTCTCTCTAGAGAGAAAACGCTGTTCCATCCATACAGTCACTCTTTAGGAACTTATTACAGCCGTGGTTATGCAAGCATAGATGTTCATTTCAAAACATATAACTAAATAATTTGATTGATAGGTTTATGTGGGTGAGTTAGAATTGTTTAAGTTGACTTAAGCAGTTAAACCATATGATATTAAGTTTCATTCCCCCAATTCTTTTTGTAGAGCATTTTTTGCAGTCCTTAACGTTATCTGATAAATTATGGATTATGTTTTGGTAGTTGTCAACTTAACACTGATAGATTTCCTTGGTTTCACGTTTTGGAAGCTTTTTTTTTTTTTTTTTTTCAGGCTTGAGAGGGAGTAATGTGGAACTGTGCCGCTACTGTTTACATGAACAGTAGCCGCAGTTGTTGACTTTTTGTTCATGAACAGTGCATTTGTACACTGTTTATGGACCTACAAATTTCACTTTTTATCAACTTTTTCATTAAAAATGGGTCACACGATACTATTCACACATTTAAAAATTATTTTGCTACAGTGTTTTCAGTTTTCAGTTTTCAGCTGTATCCAAATAGACCCTGAATGTTTTATTTATTAATTTTATAAACTAGAGACGTTTTGTTATTTCCAGAGGGACAGCCAGAGAGTATTGTTCAAGACATTGAAAACATTGTTGGTTCATATGTTGAGAAGGTAAAAGAAAGGATTTCTTTTTCCCTTTTTTTTTTTTCATTTTGTATAAAGGTTACGATCTAATTGGAAACATTCTTATTAACGATGTCATAACTCATTAATTTATGCATGTATTGCATATAATTTTCGAATAGAAGTCATCAAGTTAGAAGAATACAATCTGTGGCACTGTTTTTTAATCTCTATTGAATTCTGCTGGTAGATTGTTCTTTAGTGTATTATATTCTTATGTGTCAATTACATAATGGGCAACCCCAGATCATTGAGATACATATCAAGAAGTCAGGGAAGAAGCTATCATGAAGGACAGACATTTATTACTACTTTCATTGTTGTAATTACATAATATATATTTTTTTAAATAGACACTTTAGGTGCAAAAATCAACACGCACTACTATCAAATCATTAAAGGAGTTTATTAGATACCAGGTTTTTATATATATATATATATATATATCTCTCTCTCTCTCTCTCTCTCTCTCTCTAAGCTATCAATTTTGGGTGATGGGTTTTGTTGTGTTGGTCATTTGGGTTAATGGGTATGTGGGTTTCTCTTGGTATGTGCCCCTAGTCAATTGAAAAGCAACTCTTTTTTTTTTTTCTTTTTTTTTTCTTCTTCTTCTATTTGTGTAATGTAGTTGTAAAGTTCATTGCTTTCGTTGAATTGGGATAATGGGTCTTCTTTGTCTTGACCATTTGATGCTTTTGAGGAAACCAAAAGCATCAAATGGTCAAGACAAAGAATTAGCTTTTGTTGAAAATGATAATTTGGTGGCAATGCATGGCTTACATGAGTGTTGGTGGCTAGAAGGTTGATGGTGCCCTTGTGTTGATGCTGTTACATGGCTTGGCCTGGCAGATTGTAGACTTGTAGGCCATTTTGCGTTATGTGCATGGCATGAATTGTGCTAGGTTGCGGTAGCCTTGCATGGGTTCGGCCATGGTTGGGCTTTGTGGGTGTGCTGTTAATGCTACATATGGGCCAAGACAGTAGCAATTGTATTTGGCCTTGGGCAGTACCATGCAAGTGGTAGCATGGCCAAGGCCACAATTTTAATAGAACCCTTTTTATATTTAAATATTGATTAAATTGTATTATTTAACTTTCTTTTAATATCAATTTTTTCAATCACTTAAAATTTATTTTTCTTGCCTTTTGAAAAGCAAAATTATTAATTGTTAGCTTTTGTTTAAATTTATTTATTAGATTTTGTTAAAAATGATAATTTGGTTCATTTGTCAGTGTTATTTGGTTGAGTTATAGAGAGGTGTCATCATTTATTGTTCTGAAACACACTCTCTTTGGTCATGTGATGAGGGACAGACTGTTTAGGGCTAGTTTGGGAGTGCTGCAGCTTTTCAAAAACATGAAAAGCTCAGTTGCTTGCTTCTTAAAAGCTACTTAAAAAGCATGAGCTGTTTCATTTCTTAAAGAAAAAAACTTGCTTTGTCAAATTTTTATTTTCCTTTGCTATGTAACAATTGAGTAAATATTGAGGGGGGGGGGGGGGGAAGAGAGGGAAGAGAGGATAATAGAATCTTCCTTTTTCAGTTAGAGCAGAATATTAGGGCCATAAAAAATAATTCAATTTCCTATAAATTGCCCTCATAAATTTCAAGCCCCACCCCCATCTAGCAAATTGCCAACTTCAACACTTCAATGCTCTACTTTTCAAAGCATTTTCCCCCTAATCTTATTCAATTTCGAAAATTTATGTCAATTTGTTAAGAAAATTTCAAGCACTATTCTTTCTCTGAAATTATTTTCTAGTAAAGATTTTTATTTTATTTTTAGGTCTTACTGGTGTGGTGTCCAGCTTCATTCCCATTTGGGAATATATATATGGGGAATAGTGTAAACTAACTTTGTGCCGACTAATTGCCAATTTCAAACCCCACTGTATCTTACTAGTTGCCAATTTCAAACCCCACAGCCTATAGGGTATCATTCAAAAGGTTAATGTGGATTGTGGGGCTTTGTTTTTGCATCAATCCAAAATTTTATATATTTTATTTTTTATCTATCAAACTAATTTTTAATAATTATTGTTAATAACTTATGTAGGTCTTCTTCTCACTTTTTCTTTTTTTTGGAAATTTCTTTAGCAGGTAGTGTGTATTTAGGATAGCTTATTTTCTTGACTATTTCATCTTATTAAAAAGTTATTATAAGTCTAGGAATAAACATTGTATATAAATTTTTATAGTCGTGACATGCTTGTAGCGATTGATGCATAATAAAATCATGTAAATGGTTAGTTTCGGTGTAATTGGTGTTGTTCCAATTGCAAATTGTCAACTTAACAAAGTTATGAAAGTGTTCTGTTCTTAAAAATATTCTGAAAAATAAGGAGAATTGTAATTTTTAATTTTTAAAAAATATGAGTTTTTGAAAAACTTTATCTTGTCAAAGACTTATAAAAAAAAAAATCTAGTCAAAGACTCAAATGAACTAAATAAACGTATTTAAAAAAAAAAAAAAAAATTAAGCCAAACATAAATTAGGAATACATAATTTGAGAAAAATTTATGTTCTTGACTTATTTATTCTAATAAGTTATAATTAGTCTAAGGATAAATACATTTTATAATTTTCTTTTCAAAGCTGTTTGGCATGTTTTATTGATTGATTGATCCAAAATCCATCAGCGGTGAGACTAAATTTCTGGTGAGTTTTCTGTTGTGATATTTTTATGTATATGTATTTTTTTTTGCTTGATGCACGGTTTTGATGCGATTTGTTTTTTTTTTTTTTTTTTAGTTTAGTGGAGAAGATGGATCGATACCAGAGGGTGGAGAAGCCGAAAGTAGATACTCCGATTAATGAGAATGAGATTCCGATTACCAGTCACAGAAGGACGCGCAACTATATCACTTATGCCATGAGCCTCCTTAGCGTATCTCTCTCTCTCTCTCTCTCTCTCTCTCTTTTTGCATGGTAGTGTTATTTTTTGTTTCATTTGGTTATGCTATAATTTATTAGAGCTTTGTAGACTGTTTTGTTGTATGGATTTTTTTTTTTTTTTTTTTTTTTTTTTTTTTTTTTTTTTTTTTTTTGACTTTGGATAGCTTGTAAAAGGGTTTTGTTAGGGTTTTGGTGGAGTGCTTGTATTTTGTGGTCCCAAAAATTTGGAAAAATTATTTTTCTATAATTAATGTGAGATTATTAAAACAGAAAAAAGAGAGAGAAAATCATATTCTAGAAAATTGAAATGCAATACATCTTTTAACTTGTTCGAGAATATGTGTCCTTGATATATTTGTATGTATTTATGTGTTTTTATTTTATTTTATGTGTTTATATATCCAATATTTTTTGGGTATTAATTCTTAATCACACATGAATCCTTTTGATCATAGCTAACCAAACTAATCAAAGGTCACATGTAATCCCATAAAATTTCATAAAGACTACGAACTTAAGTATGGAATTATATGTTGGTAGGCTTGTTTTACACTCCTGTAGCATCATTAGGCATTCTTTGGCACCAAAAGGACATGCCATATTTAATGCTTCTTTAGATTCAGTGAAAGATGCACTTTTTCCTTTCTGTCAATACTTTGTTAATTATGCTTTTGAAATGAAATTATATGGTGGAATTCTTCCATGTACATGTTCATCTTCCAATATAGATACTGTGTGAGTAAATTGAATGACATACCTTTGCGAAAACAAATGAAGTATACACCAAAAAATGAGTTACTCTCTTGATGGAAAGAAAGTGATTATGTGAAACGTGTGTGATTGGGTATCTGTATTTACACTCAGATTTTGTGTTTTTCACTGCTTTTGATTCCTGCTGGCTTGGATATTTCCAATGCATTTGCCATCTGGCTAGGAGGGAAAAAAAAAAAAAAAAAAAAAAAACACTATAGTCACGTTTTTAAAATGCAGCTACAGCCAAATTCAAAAAAAAAGAGAAAAAAGGTTATAGTTGCGTTTTTAAGGGTTATAAAACGGGGCTATAACTATCACCTATAGCCGTTTTTTATAAACGTGGCTAGAGTATGTCCTATAGCCACGTTTCTAAAAACGCAGCCATTGGTCCTAGCCTATAGCCACATTTGTAAAAACGTGGCCATTGGTCTTGGCCTATAGCTGCATTTGCAAAAACACGGCCATAGACCCTTCAGCCTATAGTCACAAGTTTTAGGTCACAGTTGTAAACACGGCCTAAAAAAACGCGGCTATAGGCCAAATCGTCCTATAGCCACGTTTTTATGAGCTATAGCCGTGTTTTAAAAACACGGCTATAGGAATTTTTTTTTTTGTAGTATGTCGTCTTAGGACACTTAATTTGAATATTTTGACAAGTGAAACAATAATCGTTGTTTCTAGTTACAATTTACTTACCATGAAAACAACATATTTTTGTTAACATTTTTGCTCTTTTATTTGGAGCCAATAATTAGGTCCTTGCAAACCTTAAAAAAAAAAAAAAACTCATTCTGAGTATTCTATTGTATTCTTTATTACTTATAATTTTATCACACTTCATTTTATTTTTCATTATACAATAATCAAAGTTTAAAATTAAAAAATATATCAAATAAACACATGACATATTACAATGGATAGAATATATAAATATATAGTAAAATACCAAGAATGACCTAGAGAAATTTTATTCTTGCGAACCTTAGTGCTACAAGGTGACATAGTAAATGTACTGTCTTAAAATTATATTGACCACTTTAGTTTTTTCCACAGTGAGAGAAAGAAATGTTGAAATTTTTTTCTTAAAGCCAATGGTCAGCAAGTAATCTTTTTATAAAGTATAAAGCATCAAGGGTCACAAGTGCTTTAGCTACTGCTTTTGGGAACCTCCATTATAAGTGCCATTCCTCTCTCTCATCTTTTATCTCTTTAAACAATTTCTTTTATTCTTTTTGCTTTCAATTAAAATTAGTTATTTATGGATGCAAAAGGTGTTATTACCCTATTATTAAACAATCAATGAGTCAATATTTGAGCTTTTACAATATTATTAAACCATAATGTCCCATTCAAATAAGTGCCATGAATTGTTCTTAAAGCCTTATTCTTATAGAAGAGATAAGCTCCAATTTCAAGACAATCATTCCAACCAAAATCTGAAAGGTTTCTTATTCTCCCTCCACTTCTCAGTGACCAAATGGATCAAATAAAATAATTGTATCTAATCTTCTCAAAATTTTAAAACTTGCAAAGGCTGAAATATATAAATAGCACTAATGTATAAAACATAGTTAGAAAGAAAGCTTTTATATATGTGGCTGCCAAGCATGCTCAATCTCCTATCATATCCTTATGTATAGTACTAATTCCCATTACCTTTTGCTTTGGGGTATTTGTATAGATTCTACTAGCGAGGACCAAGTGGGAAAAACAGTAGCAATTATCGTTGGTGTACTAGCAGGTGTAGCTGTTTTGATTGTTCTTCTGTCGGTTTGCCCAAAAAAAATGGATTAAGTTTCCAAGTATGAATAATAATTTTATTAGTAACCTTGTTATTGATGACTGTGATAATCAAGCAATTATATTTAACATACAGTTTAAGAAGATTGAAGATGTCATTGGTTTCTTTTCGGCCATTGGATGCTGTCATTGTCCAAGGTTTGCGGATGTTTTTACTTTGTTGTGATATCACTGTGACAACTTTGTTTTCTTCCATTTTTCCATTTTAATATAATATGGTTTTGCACAAAAGAAGGTGGATATTGTCTACTGATATAAAGTGACATTCTTAATCGATCTCCATCAACTACAATTTGCTGCTGATTTTATTCCTTTCATGCTGTCCAACAACAACATCCCATCACTCCTCAACATATAATTTTCTTAAAGCACTTTTATTTTCTTAAACTGTATAGTCTATACTACTTTCAGGCCTTGTTAAGTTTTGTTTCATGTTAGAAATGAACTGGTTGACTTGTTTTATTGAAGATATCAGTTTGCTGATCTATAGAGGTAGTAGAACTAATGGTGACCCATAAATTGGCAATCAATTTATATATGACCATCGTAACTAAAGAAGGTTAGAAATAGCATCGGTTAGTGCATGATATATAGCTTTAGTATTAAATTAAGACGCAACAGTTTATTTCTAACCGTATTAGAAAATTAGAAAAACTAAGTAAAAAATAGTAACCAATGGTCCACTTCCTATCTCTAGGATCTCCAACCTTGTTAGTGTCGGAAGAGGCATGCACATTCAGGAATCGAGAAATAAAAAGAGTAGAAGCAAAAATATAATTTTAATGCTGTTCAATTTAATATTCTACCTTCACGTACAGTGGAAAACCCATTACAGCCATATCTTCTATTTACAATAAACCTAGTGAAGGGTTTATATACTAAAGAATCCTAAGTTAACAATAGTCTAACTCAAGATTAGCTTGCTTATTCTACAAATAGATGGGTCTTCAAAAATTTTGGGGCTCTTGGCTTGGGATGCCTTAAATATTATATAATGACTAAACGCTCAAGGCATGTCGAGATAACATACGATCACAGATGATGGCTAATACTAATTGTCAAAAGCTTCATAAACGTATGGAAGCATCTTGTGCGGATGTCATTGCTACAACACGGGATGTGATCATTGTGAGCAGGTGACTCGAGATGCTTAATTATATAGTTGGTTTGCATGAGGATTGCAAGACAAGTGATATGACACCTATGTTGATGTGGAGAAAGTATCTTATAAGACACTCTCTCCACTCACTATGCCGTTGTCTCCAGTGATTCCGACGATTTTCTCATCGGTCTTGTTCTTCGCCACGAGCGTCATGGCTTTACCTTTGCTTTTTAGTTGTTGACCGTACCACCATCATCGGTTTTTGTTTTGCCCTCAAATCTGCCTCCATTCTCACCGTAAGCTATAAAAGGTACCCATTTCCCATTTATTTTTCTTCTAGCTTCATTTGTGATTCAAATTGATTTCTTGTGGAACGTTTTGAGATTTCAATAATAAGTATAAATAATAAATCCCAGTTGAGTGTGCGTGTGCCAATGGCCAGGAACCGATGGGTTGGTGCGTGCCGACAGGAAATATCTGTTTGATATTGCAAGTTTGTGTTTTGTATTTTTTTTGGGGTGTGATTTATAGGCATTTTTTTAACGAGCCTGATTGATTGGATTTAGTTAGATTGTTATTTGCTGAATTGGGTTTATTTAGTTTTTTATGAACCGGGTAGTTTCATATGGAAAGATTGTGCTATTGTTTTTATTTTCTCCTAAGTTTGCTGATTAAGATGGGAGCTCCAGAATTTTTACTGGTTCTTTTTGTTAGTGATCCGTGGTTTAAAATGTTTGTTGATGGGTTTATTAACGAAATTTAGACGAAAACAAAAGGAGGCATATTTTTTTTCTTTTTAAATTTTGTTAAATTAATTTGATGCTTGGAATGAGTCAATGGAGTACTTGGATACTTGGATACAAAGAGGAAGCAAATACTAATAGGAGGATTGGAGATTATAATGTTAATGTTTTTGAGTCAAAAGATGGTGGCGTCATTGATGACGGCTTGTTCTGCAATTGACGAATCCATGTCTAGGCATGGAGGGCACGCTGTTAGTTCCTATGGTGGCTTCATAATTATCCAACTCTCAACCTCACAAACCCAACAACAACAACAACAACAAAAAACTTAAAAAAACCAGTTAAAATATTAGAGCTCCCATTGTGGTTGCAATGTGCTACAACTGTCATCCTTAGATAATTGTTGCAAACTGCATAATCAGGATATTCTTGACGAATTAATTCCAAATTTAACTTCTTCGATGGATAAGTGACTCTTAGATGCACGTCACGTGTGGTATGCTTTCATTATGGTTTGCTTCAACTATATATGGGGTGCTCTCTGCTCATGACTCGTGAGTACTTTTATATATATATATATAGTCAAATTTAGTACATTGCACAAACTTTGGGATTTTAGTTATATCATTAGGCAGAGATCATTCTTTATATCATTTGTGATTCATTGGGACATCAACCCAGAAATTCTTTTGCTTGGTCATGAGGTATGCTAAAAGTCCTTGTGACATTTTTCTTTGTTCTTCTAATTTTTTTTAGGTACCTGTTCTTTCTTAAATTTGGATTGAATGTGCAGATGTGTGTTTTGCTTGTGGGTGATATGTTTGTTGTATTTTTGTTCTTCCCATAAGTGAACTTGTGGGGATGTTTTTTGCTTGCTTGAATTGTTATTAATAAATCATACTTTTACATGTTTAGCCCAATTCTATTCTACGTTATTCAGATATATCAATGACTATATGTCCTTTGTTTTCTTCTTAGCAGGGTAAAATTTTAGCTTTCGCTGACCAAAAGTTCAATGTATGATGCTAGAAAAAGGTTTTGAAGCCTCCCACATGAAGTCAACAAGGCCGATTTTAAATTTTAGTGAAATATTGTAACTAGATGTCTTTATTAAAAGTTTTAGTGAAAATATAACTAGATGTCAAAAAGTTCAATATGCCAGGATCATAATTTGTAACAGTGTAAGGAAAAGACTTTCCAAAACATTCGTTGTCTTGTATTCTCTAATTTAAATAATTGAGTTTTCTCATTCATTTGTACAAAAACTCTTACTAGGATTTACTATATAAACCGAGAGAATGCAACAAAATGTATTTATTCTTTTCTGCTATTGGCAAAATTTTAGTATAATAATGTTCTTTTTTTAAAACCTACATGCATAAATAGAAACCAACACATTATATATAGTAGCTTCAAAAGTCAAAATATTACTATAAGCTGTAGGCTGTCCAAAATGCAAGATATTTCAAATTCTTGTATTTGTTATTTAAAGGATTGAATCTTGATCAATGTTCGAAAGAATATGAGTAATCTATGCCTAAGGAAATAATTTGGATAATTTATTTGATAACACCTTCATTGTCTTTATACACAGATGACGGCAACGTTTACATCCAAAATCAAGACTAACTCAATACTAAGCTAAAATAAAGGACTCAAACAGGACTAAGTACTCTAAAATACAACTTCCTAAGACTTGGTCAGGACTCAGGACAATAAGAATTTCCAATGTTGCAATGTATATACAACTCAAACACAACAACATAAACATCAACATAAATACATGGCGAAAATGTACTTTTGGTCCCTACATTTTGGGCCTATTCTCAATTTGGTCCATAAATTGATTTAGCTCCTAGGTCAGTCCCTGATTTTTTAAAAATCTTTTTTAAAATAGTCCCTACCGTTAACCCAATGACAGAAAATGCTGAGGTGGCAAACGGCGTGTTCTACTTGCTGACACAGCGCTGACGTAGATATTAAAATATTATTAAAAAATACCACGTCAGCCTTTTAATGACAAGTGAGCATTTTAATTAATAAAAAAATAAAAATAATTTTAAAAAAATTAAACCGAAAAAATTCAAAATCAAAAATAAAAAAAGAAAAAACTTTTTCAGATTATCTCTTTTTCTTTGTTTGTCTGTATCTTTCTTCTTTTTGTTTCCTTTTTTTCTTTTTTTTTCTTCAGATCCTATCTTTCTTTGTCTCTTCCATTTTCTCGTTGGCCACGCGGACGAGGTACCAAAAGAACTCCGGCGAGACCATGACGGACTTAGTGGTCCCTAACGGAACCTCCAACTGGATCGAGTAGCGGATTGCGATGATCACGCACTTGTTGTTCGCGTTGGTTATGCCGGATTCCCTGAACACGGCCGACCTCGCCGTGGAGACCAGCGACTGAGCCGAGGCGAGGTCTTTGCACTCCATGGTGTCGATGAGCGGTTCGAAGCGGAGGACGAGTTCGGACTCGGGTTCAGGTTCGGAGCGAGTTGGTGAGTTAGGGAAGAGGAGAGAGATGACTGAGTCGGGATCGGCCAGGTCGTGGGAGACAAAGAACCAAGAGCCGCCTTTGGATTTTTTGTTGGGTTGGGTTTGGTGTATGGGTTGGGAGATTGTAGGCGTCGCCGCTTTTTTCTGGGTTGTTGTAGGGGTGGATGGTCGGTAGTGGAGGTGTAGATTGGTGTGGCCATGTTTGTGTTTTGGAGATGGAGTTGTCTCGGTGAGTTTGGTTTCGTGTTTGTGGTTTTTTTTTTTTTTTTTTTTTTTTTTTTTTTTTTTTTGATGTGGATTTGTATATTTATTTCTTGAATTTATTGGGTTTGATTTGCTAGAAGTTTATGGGTTTGATTTCTTGGATTTATTGGGTTTGATTTACTAGATGTTTATGAGTTTGATTTCTTAGATTTATTGGGTGGTTTATGAGTTTGATTTCTTGGATTTATTAGGTTTGATTTGCTGGATGTTTATGGGTTTGATTTCTTGAATTTATTGGGTTTGATTTGGGGAAGAACATGAAGCATGAAGTTCATGTCCTGGGAAGAAGAAGAACAATGTTCTTCCGAAAAATAATAAAAAGCAAACCCATTTTTTAAACTGAAAAAGCTTTTTTTTTTTTCTTAATTTAATTAAATTAATGTTTATTTATTTATTTATTTTAAAATTTCTGCCCTGAATTTTTGTTTTAATTTTTTATTAATTTAAATATGACGTGGCATTTTAAAAATGCTAAATAAGTTTTTTTAATAATATTTTAATATCCACGTCAGCGCCATGTCAGCAAGTAGGACATGCCGTTTGCCACCTCAACATTTTCTGTCATTGGGTTGATGGTAGGGACTTGTAGGGTCTGGGTTTTTGGTTGCCCAAGCCCAAGGGACACGGGTCAAAAGCCCAACGAACCCCGCAATGAATTTATAGAGAGTGGGATCGAAAGTCTAGGCGCCGGCCGGTGTTCACGAGGCGTGAACTCCGGTCTCTTTTATTCAATGAAAGACTTAGAGCAATTTACAACTGGGGTTGCTCCTCGGCCCACGGCCGAGAAGACTTTTCTTCCCCTTTATTGTTAGACTTTTCGTCCTCCGGCCCCTCTCTCTGAGGGATTCCTTTACATTATATACCCTTTACCCAACCAATCCTAGCCCTACACTTGTTGAACGATCTGGACGTTGCTCAGGTGCTTGTCCCATCAGCCGCCTTCTCAGTCTCTTTTGGGAGTCACGGCAACCAAGGCGATGCTGGTGCGGGGTCCTTTCCTCATTAATGCGACCAGGACAGGAGTCAGGTGCTTTTAATGCCGAGATGATCGATGATGAGGTCATCCTCGAACATAGGTGGCTCCTCGGCTCGGGCCTTCGGCCCAGGAATGAAATGGGCTGGGCCGTGGGATTATTTGGCCCCACAATAGCCCCTCAAAATTTTGCTGTCCGCATCCTCGGGCGGAGAGGAGGATTTTGATGTCCTCGGGCCTGCCACACGACCCATTGAGTTTGGTCCTCCGTGGGTACTAGAGTCTTTTCGCCTGCCCCAGAAGCGTTACTGACGCCTCGAAGGGTGCGACGTGCCCTTCATTAAATCCAGACGGCTCCGTGCTCCCTACGTTCAACGGGAGGATGATAATCCAACGGTGGGGATTCGCCTAGCAGTTAGGGGTGGGAAAACCCGCACAGCTCCTTGATTTGGGGGTATAAATACCCATTTGAAAAGCCGGTTTCTCTGTTCACTTGCACTCAAGAGTCTACATCTCCAGCATAAAAAGTCTGTCTGAGGAGCTTCTACGCATTTCTGTAAGTCACTATCTCTCTTGGAACTTTCTCTTTCCCTACTTCTTCCTTTTCTTTCATTTGCTCTCTCTCAGCCTGCTTAGGCATCAGTTGTGATGGGTGTATTTAAGAAGTATGTCTTCACTGAGGAGGCGATGGAGAAATTCATCGCCGATTACAAGATACTGGCCAACGTGGGCTTGAGGTATTGTGCGGAGGGCAAGTGGCGCTTTCGGAGACAGGAGGGTGAGGTGGTGATTCCTATCGCTGCCTTCGTTGAAGGTGGCATGAGAATACCCATGGGTCTGGTGATGAGGGACTATCTGATGCACTTCCGGATAGCCCCTACCCAGTGTGCCATCAATGTCTTTAGGATTCTGGGCTGTGTGGATGCCCTAAATGAGAAGATGGACCTGAGGTTGACCCATCATGACGTCAAATGGTGTTATAACCTCCAGTGCCTGAGGGGCGAGACTTACTATCTGAAGATCAGGGATGATAGAGTCCGGCTCATTCAGTGTCTCCCTGAATCCAACAAGGGGTTGAACAAGGACTTCCTCATCATGTCTAGAGAGTGGCATGATGGCCTTCACTGCCCGACGACGGAGGGGATCCCAAGTGGGCAGTGGGAAAATGGGGAGAGGGTCCTGGGACCTCGACTAGTTCCATTCTTTACTTCGTCCATTTCTTTTTGCACCGTCTGGTTTCTGATATGAATGTGTTTCCTCTTGTAGATCCGCACGCCTTCACGCGCCATTTCAGCCTAATCAACCGGGAAGACGTGCAAAAGGCGCTGAGGGCAGAGGTTTTCGTGAACGAGGTCGACAATCAGGTTAGGGCCACCCACGAGATCTTGAAATATGATCCGGCTCACAAGTCATTTGCGGCGCCGAAGTACGTGATCAAAGCAAAGGATCCTCGGCTTCGAAAAATAACAGTGACCGAGGACGGGTTTCGGTTCCCCGAGGTGCCCTCCACATCTGAAGGCGTAATACCTGCGGGCCCCTCCTCCTCCCTTAGACTCTTGGAGCCCGCTGAAGTAGGCCCAGAGAGGGAAGTGGAAGTTGCTGATTCTGGCCCCGCCGAGGACGTATTTGACGTGTTTGAACAAGCTCGCCAGTCCGAGGACCCTCCAGGAGACTTGGGTGACCCTCGTCTGACCGAAGCAGACTTCTCAGTGTCGAAGTCCTCTTCCCGGCACGAAATGGGTTACAAGAAGAGGCCCCAACCTAGCCTGTCGGATCTGATTGAAGGCCAGCCGGGGAAATCAAAGTCAGAGCTTCCTCCTCCTCCAAAAACTCGTTCTGCCCAGGACAAGTCGACCGCTACCCAGTCAAAGCTTCCTCCTCCTCTACCCAAGACGAGTTTGCCTCCTAGACGCGAGCCCTCTGATCCCAAGCAGAAGAGGGATAAGGGCAAAAGGCCAGTTGAGGAGAGGTCCGGGTCCTCGCGGGAGGAGGGTGATAATCAGCGGCCATCCAAACAGCTGAAGATAGGCTCCCAAGGCCGGGATAAGCAGGTTGAGGGCCAGCCCGAGCCTCAGGCCTGGCTTCCTGCCCCAATGCTCCGTGGGGGGCCGCTGAGGGAAGACTCCTCCCTCAGGGATTTCAATGAGGGCGAAGGCACGTACGTGGCCGACGCGGTGGAAAGGTGTCTGCTACTCCCAACTGACATGGCGGAGCTGGCGACTATGAGGAGCAGGGAGGTCTTCCTCTGCCTCAAGCGGTACTTGGGACTGGTAAGTCTCTCGTCATTTGTGGCTTATTCGAGTTTGTAGCTTCTCTTTCGCTTTTTTCTGGGCTCAGCTGATGGCGTATTTGTCTTGTCTGCCAGGCCGTTCAGGCCACTTTTAGATTAGAGGACGTGGCCCGTGACCAGGGGAAAGCCATGGACGTGGAGCGTGAGAAACGCTTGGAGGCCACTCAGGTCCTTAAACACTCTGAGGCTGATCTTGCCAAGGCCAGGGAGGAGCTGAGTGCGATGACCAGTGCCCGGGATACTGCCCAGTCCGGCCTCGCGGGCTTCCAGAAGTAGGCCGAGGATTACTCAAAGCGTCTGGCTGAGGCGGAGAAGCAGCTGAAGACTGCAAAAGAGCTGCTTGCTGATCTGCCGAAGAAAGTGGCTGCCGCCGAGTCGGACAAGAGGGCAGTCGAGTGGGTGAGGGACGAGGCTGTGAGGGCCAAGTTTGAGGCTAACCAGGGCAGGGAGGAAGCCCTGGCCACTAAGCAGGAAGCCGAGGAGGAGGCTTATGCTGCGGGGATGGCAGAGACCGGGGCAGCCTTTAAGGCTCAAGTCCCTGGGTTGTGCAGGCGGTACTCTGCTGAGGTTTGGAGGGAGGCTCTCAGACAGGCTGGGGTCGAGGCCTCATCCGATTTGTGGAAAGAGGAGAATGTGTACTACCCTCCTGCCATCCGTGAGGCAACTCCAAGTGGCGCTGAGGCCGAGGAGGCTGCGGAGGAAACCGGCGCTGTTACGGGTGATGACACATCAGTTGCTGAGCCCGTGGGCGAGCTCGTCCAAGGAAGTGACCCTCCCAAGGGGGCCAAATCGGGTGAGGGCCCCGTTGAGGAGGCGCCCCAGGAGGTTGTGAAGTCTACCTCTGAAGCCGAAGTTCCTGCTGCTGAGGAGGCAGCCATTCCTGCCACGCCTTCGCAGGCTGTCCCTCCTGGCCAAAGCTCAGCTGGCCTTGAAGCTGCTATAGTCCAGCCCCCGGCTAAGGGAGGAGAATAAGTGAGCAGGGCAGGCCCTTCGACCCTGTTGTCCCTTCGGTCTTTTGCATTTTCTTCTTTTTTCTTTTTGTTTTGTGACTGTAATGTAATTCGTATCGTGTAATTCTTTTTTGGACTTAATGAAATATGAGTTTTGTTTCTTTTCCTGTTTGTTGTGGTTGTTTGCTTACTTGTTCGCTATCTGTTTTTACTTGTATGGTTTTAACTTCAATCGCATCTCGGCCAATCGCGGCATCAATCATTGTAGTGAGGGCATGTATGCTTGGGTGGACCCACCGCTCTCTAAGGGCCAGGTAGAAAATTCCTTGGGTAGTCATTTAGGATCCCCTTGAGGTAGTTGGCTTCCTCACAGGCTTGAACCCGAGGACCATACAGTGCCTTTGGTTCTGTCTAACACTTAGAATCCCCTGAAGGAGTTAGTTTCCCCATGGGTCTGAGTCCTAGGATCATGCAGCGCTTTTGGTTCTGTCTAACACCTAGAATCCTCTGAAGGAGTTAGTTTCCCCATAGGCCTGAGTCCTGGGACCATGCAGAGCCTTGGTTCTATCTAACGCTTGTTCTTTGAAGTGGTTAGTTTCCCCAAAGGCCTGAGTCCGAGGACCATGCAGAGCCTTGGTTCTGTCTAACGCTTGGCATCTGGAGCGGTTAGTTTCCCTATAGGCCTGAGTCCGAGGACCATGCAGAGCCTCGGTTCTGTCTAATGCTTGGGGTCTGGAGCGGTTAGTTTCCCCATAGGCCAGAGTCCGAGGACCACGCAGAGCCTTGGTTCTGTCTAACGCTTGGCCTCTGGAGCGGTTAGTTTCCCCATAGGCCTAAGTCCGAGGACCATGCAGAGCCTTGGTTCTGTCTAACGCTTGGGCGTCTGGAGCGGTTAGTTTCCCCATAGGCCTGAGTCCGAGGACCATGCAGAGCCTTGGTTCTGTCTAACGCTTGGCCTCTGGAGCAGTTAGTTTCCCCATAGGCCTGAGTCCGAGGACCATGCAGAGCCTTGGTTTTGTCTAACGCTTGGCATCTGGAGCGGTTAGTTTCCCCATAGGCCTGAGTCCGAGGACCATGCAGAGCCTTGGTTCTGTCTAACGCTTGGCCTCTGGAGCGGTTAGTTTCCCCATAGGCTTGAGTCCGAGGACCATGCAGAGCCTTGGTTCTGTCTAACGCTTGGCAGCTGGAGCGGTTAGTTTCCCCAAAGGCCTGAGTCCGAGGACCATGCAGTGCCTTGGTTCTGTCTAACGCTTGGCCTCTAGAGCGGTTAGTTTCCCCATAAGCCTGAGTCCGAGGACCATGCAGAGCCTTGGTTCTGTCTAACGCTTGGGCGTCTGGAGCGGTTAGTTTCCCCATAGGCCTGAGTCCGAGGACCACGCAGAGCCTTGGTTCTGTCTAACCCTTGGCATCTGGAGCGGTTAGTTTCCCCATAGGCCTGAGTCCGAGGACCATGCAGAGCCTTGGTTCTGTCTAACGCTTGGCCTCTGGAGCGGTTAGTTTCCCCATAGGCCTGAGTCCGAGGACCATGCAGAGCCTCGGTTCTGTATAACGCTTGGCATCTGGAGCGGTTAGTTTCCCCATAGGCCTGAGTCCGAGGACCATGCAGGGCCTCGGTTCTGTATAACGCTTGGCCTCTGGAGCGGATAGTTTCCCCATAGGCCTGAGTCCGAGGACCATGCAGAGCCTTGGTTCTGTCTAACGCTTGGCCTCTGAAGCGGATAGTTTCCCCATAGGCCTGAGTCCGAGGACCATGCAGTGCCTTGGTTCTGTCTAACGCTTGGCCTCTGGAGCGGTTAGTTTCCCCATAGGCCTGAGTCCGAGGACCATGCAGAGCCTTGGTTCTGTCTAACGCTTGGCATCTGGAGCGGTTAGTTTCCCCATAGGCCTGAGTCCGAGGACCATGTAGAGCCTTGGTTCTGTCTAACGCTTGGCCGCTGGAGCGGTTAGTTTCCCCATAGGCCTGAGTCCGAGGACCATGCAGAGCCTTGGTTCTCTCTAACGCTTGGGCGTCTGGAGCGGTTAGTTTCCCTATAGGCCTGAGTCCGAGGACCATGCAGAGCCTTGGTTCTGTCTAACGCTTGGCATCTAGAGCGGTTAGTTTCCCTATAGGCCTGAGTCCGAGGACCATGCAGTGCCTTGGTTCTGTCTAACGCTTGGCCTCTGGAGCGATTAGTTTCCCCATAGGCCTGAGTTTGAGGACCATGCAGAGCCTTGGCTCTGTCTAACGCTTGGGCGTCTGGAGCGATTAGTTTCCCCAAAGGCCTGAGTCCGAGGACCATGTAGAGCCTTGGTTCTGTTTAACGCTTGGCATCTAGAGCGGTTAGTTTCCCCATAGGCCTGAGTCCGAGGACCATGCAGTGCCTTGGTTTTGTCTAACGCTTGGCCTCTGGAGCGGTTAGTTTCCCCATAGGCCTGAGTCCGAGGACCATGCAGAGCCTTGGTTCTGTCTAACGCTTGGGCGTCTGGAGTGGATAGTTTCCCCATAGGCCTGAGTCCGAGGACCATGCAGAGCCTTGGTTCTCTCTAACGCTTGGGCGTCTGGAGCGGTTAGTTTCCCCATAGGCCTGAGTCCGAGGACCATGCAGTGCCTTGGTTCTGTCTAACGCTTGGCCTCTGGAGCGGTTAGTTTCCCCAAAGGCCTGAGTCTGAGGACCATGCAGAGCCTTGGTTCTCTCTAACGCTTGGGCGTCTGGAGCGGTAAGTTTCCCCATAGGCCTGAGTCCGAGGACCATGTAGAGCCTTGGTTCTGTCTAACGCTTGGCATCTAGTGCGGTTAGTTTCCCCATAGGCCTGAGTCCGAGAACCATGCAGTGCCTTGGTTTTGTCTAACGCTTGGCCTCTGGAGCGGTTAGTTTCCCCATAGGCCTGAGTCCGAGGACCATGCAGAGCCTTGGTTCTATCTAACGCTTGGGCGTCTGGAGCGGTTAGTTTCCCCATAGGCCTGAGTCCGAGGACCATGCAGAGCCTTGGTTCTGTCTAACGCTTGGCATCTGGAGCGGTTAGTTTCCCCATAGGCCTGAGTCCGAGGACCATGCAGAGCCTTGGTTCTGTCTAACGCTTGGCCTCTGAAGCGGATAGTTTCCCCATAGGCCTGAGTCCGAGGACCATGCAGAGCCTTGGTTCTGTCTAACGCTTGGGCGTCTGGAGCGGTTAGTTTCCCCATAGGCCTGAGTCCGAGGACCATGCAGTGCCTTGGTTCTGTCTAACGCTTGGCCTCTGGAGCGGTTAGTTTCCCCGTAGGCCTGAGTCCGAGGACCATGCAGAGCCTTGGTTCTGTCTAACGCTTAGGCGTCTGGAGCGGATAGTTTCCCCATAGGCCTGAGTCCGGGGACCATGCAGAGCCTTGGTTCTGTCTAACGCTTGGCATTTGGAGCGGTTAGTTTCCCCATAGGCCTGAGTCCGAGGACCATGCAGAGCTTTGGTTCTGTCTAATGCTTGTTCTTTGAAGCGGTTAGTTTCCCTATAGGCCTGAGTCCGAGGACCATGCAGAGCCTTGGTTCTGTCTAACGCTTGGCATTTGGAGCGGTTAGTTTCCCTATAGGCCTGAGTCCGAGGACCATGCAGAGCCTTGGTTCTGTCTAACGCTTGGCCTCTGGAGCGGTTAGTTTCCCCATAGGCCTGAGTCTGAGGACCATGCAGAGCCTTGGTTCTGTCTAACGCTTGGCGTCTGGAGCGGTTAGTTTCCCCATAGGCCTGAGTCCGAGGACCATGCAGAGCCTTGGTTCTGTCTAACGCTTGGCCTCTGGGGCGGTTAGTTTCCCCATAGGCCTGAGTCCGAGGACCATGCAGTGCCTTGGTTCTGTCTAACGCTTGGCCTCTGGAGCGGTTAGTTTCCCCATAGGCCTGAGTCCGAGGACCATGCAGAGCCTTGGTTTTCTCTAACGCTTGGCCTCTGGAGCGGTTAGTTTCCCCATAGGCCTGAGTCCGAGGACCATGCAGAGCCTTGGTTCTGTCTAACGCTTGGCCTCTGGAGCGGTTAGTTTCCGCATAGGCCTGAGTCCGAGGACCATGCGGAGCCTTGGTTCTGTCTAACGCTTGGCATCTGGAGCGGTTAGTTTCCCCATAGGCTTGAGTCCGAGGACCATGCAGAGCCTTGGTTTTGTCTAACGCTTGGCCTCTAGAGCGGTTAGTTTCCCCATAGGCCTGAGTCCGAGGACCATGCAGAGCCTTGGTTCTGTCTAACGCTTGGGCGTCTGGAGCGGTTAGTTTTCCCATAGGCCTGAGTCCGAGGACCATGCAGAGCCTTGGTTCTGTCTAACGCTTGGGCGTCTGGAGCGGTTAGTTTCCCCATAGGCCTGAGTCCGAGGACCATGCAGTGCCTTGGTTCTGTCTAACGCTTGGCCTCTGGAGCGGTTAGTTTCCCCGTAGGCCTGAGTCCGAGGACCATGCAGAGCCTTGGTTCTGTCTAACGCTTGGGCGTCTGGAGCGGATAGTTTCCCCATAGGCCTGAGTCCGGGGACCATGCAGAGCCTTGGTTCTGTCTAACGCTTGGCATTTGGAGCGGTTAGTTTCCCCATAGGCCTGAGTCCGAGGACCATGCAGAGCTTTGGTTCTGTCTAATGCTTGTTCTTTGAAGCGGTTAGTTTCCCTATAGGCCTGAGTCCGAGGACCATGCAGAGCCTTGGTTCTGTCTAACGCTTGGCATCTGGAGCGGTTAGTTTCCCCATAGGCCTGAGTCCGAGGACCATGCAGAGCCTTGGTTCTGTCTAACGCTTGGCCTCTGGAGCGGTTAGTTTCCCCATAGGCCTGAGTCCGAGGACCATGCAGAGCCTTGGTTCTGTCTAACGCTTGGCGTCTGGAGCGGTTAGTTTCCCCATAGGCCTGAGTCCGAGGACCATGCAGAGCCTTGGTTCTGTCTAACGCTTGGCATCTGGGGCAGTTAGTTTCCCCATAGGCCTGAGTCCGAGGACCATGCAGTGCCTTGGTTCTGTCTAACGCTTGGCCTCTGGAGCGGTTAGTTTCCCCATAGGCCTGAGTCCGAGGACCATGCAGAGCCTTGGTTTTCTCTAACGCTTGGCCTCTGGAGCAGTTAGTTTCCCCATAGGCATGAGTCCGAGGACCATGCAGAGCCTTGGTTCTGTCTAACGCTTGGCCTCTGGAGCGGTTAGTTTCCGCATAGGCCTGAGTCCGAGGACCATGCGGAGCCTTGGTTCTGTCTAACGCTTGGCATCTGGAGCGGTTAGTTTCCCCATAGGCTTGAGTCCGAGGACCATGCAGAGCCTTGGTTTTGTCTAACGCTTGGCCTCTAGAGCGGTTAGTTTCCCCATAGGCCTGAGTCCGAGGACCATGCAAAGCCTTGGTTCTGTCTAACGCTTGGGCTTCTGGAGCGGTTAGTTTTCCCATAGGCCTGAGTCCGAGGACCATGCAGAGCCTTGGTTCTGTCTAACGCTTGGGCGTCTGGTCGCTTTACTGGGGACGATTCCTCCTTCGGACGGATCACGATCTTACACGTGGCATTGATCTCGCCTCCAGTTCGAGCCCTCATCTTCCTCGTTCGTGTTCTGCGCTTGACGCTTCGGTGTGTGAGACGCGCCTTCATTAATGGCCTCGTAAATCCACGTAAGCTCAACGGTTTGTGGCTCCCTTGGAATCTGGCCGCTTCATTACTATCCAACGCTTCGGTAACTATCTTTTCGAAATCTGCGTGAATTAATTACCACCAACCTTCATCCTCTATATAAGGCCTCCTAGGGGGATGGTTTCCCCACATTCCATGAACTTCTCAACCCAACCAGAAAGAAGATACCCCTTCAACTCCTCATGCCCTTTTAACAACCCCGCCGGAATTGTGACCGGAGTTAGGCGATATGGGGCGGCTCTGGACGGGTATGAGAACATCCGTGCCAAGAGCCGTTGTGGCCGTAGCCCCCACTGGGCTTCCGGTGCGGCAGAGTCTAGGCGTAACCCCGATGGCGCCATGCGCGGTGGCCCGGAGGGATGTCGTTGAAATACCTAACGTCCCTCCTCAGAGCGCACCCTCGACGGAGGAGACATGCGAACTCACATTATGGGCGGTGCCCGAGTGTTGCCGTCACCGACGGCCAACGCTTGCGTGGGCTGGAGAGAATCAAGGGAACATCATGGGGGAGGGCCTCCTGGAGCCCCTGCATCTGCTCCTCACTTTGTTCAAGCCCCCAGCCCCCTTCCGCCCCCTTATTGTCAAGTTCTCCCATTCTCTTGATGCCAATAAAGGTACGGGTTGACACTTCCCTCTAGCTAGTTTTAGGACGGGTCCGCCTGGGCCTCAGATTGTAGGACTAGCTGGTAGGAACAGTTGTAAAACAAGCCTGCCTGAGCCTCTGATTGTAATCTGTAACCTTTTTTCTTTATATGAAATAATATTCAAACTTCCCTTTTTTTTTTTTAATCTTCTATCTTTGAGCTTTTATCTTTCTGCGATGTTTGTTTGATAGTTCTTCTTTTTTTTTTGCATCACCACCAATCTTCCATAACATGATCGTTTAGAACAGTCGCCTGTTGCGCCGGCGGCGCACTAATCCTTCCCACAGACGGCGCCAATTGTAGGGTCTGGGTTTTTGGTTGCCCAAGCCCAAGGGACACGGGTCAAAAGCCCAACGAACCCCGCAATGAATTTATAGAGAGTGGGATCGAAGGTCTAGGTGCCGGCCGGCGTTTACGAGGCGTGAACTCCGGTCTCTTTTATTCAATGAAAGACTTAGAGCAATTTACAACTGGGGTTGCTCCTCGGCCCACGGCCGAGAAGGCTTTTCTTCCCCTTTATTGTTAGACTTTTCGTCCTCCGGCCCCTCTCTCTGAGGGATTCCTTTACATTATATACCCTTTACCCAACCAATCCTAGCCCTACACTTGTTGAACGATTTGGACGTTGCTCAGGTGCTTGTCCCATCAGCCGCCTTCTCAGTCTCTTTTGGGAGTCACGGCAACCAAAGCGATGCTGGTGCGGGGTCCTTTCCTCATTAATGCGACCAGGACAGGAGTCAGGTGCTTTTAATGCCGAGATGACCGATGATGAGGTCATCCTCGGACATAGGTGGCTCCTCGGCTCGGGCCTTCGGCCCAGGAATGAAATGGGCTGGGCCGTGGGATTATTTGGCCCCACAGGACTATTTTAAAAACGATTTTTAAAAATCAAGGACTGGCCTAAGAGCTAAATCAATTTAGGAACCAAATTGAGAATAGGCCCAAAATGTAGGGACCAAAAGTACATTTTCGCCTAAATACATTGCATCTTCACCTATGTTTCAGATTTGCTCCACATGCAACAGCTCAAGAAATGCTTGTATCAATATCTTCCTTTGAATTTGGTAGAGTTCTACATGAAAAATGTCATGATCTTAGAAAAGCAATAAACAAAAGCATACAATACAATTTAAAGAGGCTTCAAGCCATTATCAAAATATTATAATTTCCACAATAACTCAATTAGTAACAGTATATTTACAAAATTTCCTAAAAAATATATTGATTAATCCATCTAAAGGTGACACTGAAATTGATAGAGCTTTGGTGGGTCTTTTACCTGCCATTGGAATCCCTAAGTGAGCGGAAAACACGGTGAGAGTAAAATGGATATGAGATGTGTCCCATTTTAATTGGTTGGTCTTACCAAATGTGGTTCTGATATAGTGAGAGTGTCTCATAAGATACTTCCTCGTTGATGTGATACTAATGATGGGGCTAATGTCTAGTGGACATGACACAGCTTGTTCAACAACTACTGAACAATTTCACACAGGGCAAGTTGAGACCACTAAAATAAAAGTATATAATTTTTCATTGCAGTAAGATGAGACTGCTAATTATCTACGTTTATATAACCTCCCTCCAGTAAAAGATTAATTAATTATACTTAAAAGAAAGTCTCTTATTATTGTAGCAGAAATTAATTTTTTAGTTTAAAAAATATCTTTAAATAAAACAAATTTCACTAAAAAGTTCAACATGGACTTTATAGTTTTGTTTAAATCTTAAAGTTTAGATAGTTTTATTTAAATCCTATACTTTTAGGTGAATTCATTTAAACCTCAAATCTTGGAAAAAACTAATTAAAGCCACTCTTCACATGATTTTTAATGGTGTTAATGGAAAAAATGTGACCGAAAGTTTAAATGAAATGATTTTAGTAATTTTGAGATTTAAATAAAACAACGCGTGCGTGTGTGTGCACGCACACGCACACATATATTCTTGATAGGGTAGTATGACAACTCAAAAATGTGTTGAAAACACAAGAGCTTTTTAGACCCCCAAATTAAAGTTACGGCTTGATAGGTTTTACACTAACTTAATACTTAGTGCGAAATAGTGTAAATGTGAGCGGATAAACAAATAAGCTACCATAATCCATAATCAAAACAACACAACAGTAAAATGGAATGTAAAAGAGTAGGGAAGAAGGATGCAAACACAAAGACAACACAGCGATGTGTTATCAAAGAGGAAACCGAAGAACTCGGTGAAAAACCTCTTTGCTGCCTTCCAAGCGGTAATCGATCCACTAGACAATCAGTTGGCATACATGGGTTAGCAAGAGACCCTCCAAGCCTAATCTACCCGATGTATCGAAGCCTCCAATCTCCTACTCCAACAAGATTTCTCGGAACCGTGTCTTGTCTAGCTCTCCAGATCCTGCAACAAGCTTCATGTTGCATCTGCCATCCTTGGCTTCTTCCAATACTTTCCAGCAGCACTAAAATCTCACTTGACACTCTAAAAGGGTGTGGTAAGTGTTTGGGCAATCCACCTCTCAATGGTATGGAAGTGGACAGGTAGAAGTTAAGGAAAATCCACAAGCAATTATGTAGAGAAATGTGGGTATAACAATCTCTAACTCTTAAGGTTTGTGGTAAGGGTTTTCTCTTAGAAGCACTCCTCAACATTTGTGGATAATGTGGGTATAGAAAGTGTGTAGTAGATAGTACAGTTTGGCAAAACAGAATGTTTCGTGGGTGTCTCATGGAAAGGCCTTACCCGCGAGCTACTCGCGAAACATAGCTGTCTCCATCCTATCCTGACTCTTCACCTTCTAGCATGTGCAGGTCACATGGATTACTTCGCGGGATGCTAAGTCGCGACCTACCCGCGAAAAACTCTTTAGTCTTCAATTGCTTGAGTCTTTACACACTCTCTCTCTATCACACAACCCTTACAATTAAATCCCACAATAAATACAGAGTACAAAAGATTGAATAAAATTACAATCAAATTTGGTATGGAATAAAATCCAACAAAACACATAGTTGTAAATTACAACTTTACATAGTATATATTCAATCTTGATAGGGCTCTATCGATTTTCACCTAAATTGGTGAAATTTGTATCCAATAAATTAAGGATTATAATAGAAAAGATAATATACAGAAAAGTAATGATTTAATTTTATAGTTGTGTGCCTCATTAATGGGCAATGAATCACTGTATTTATGTTCAACGGCTACTGCTTTACAAAATCCTTGTTTGAAGTTCACAGCTCATCCTGTGACCGTTGCTCCGTCTGTTACGCTTTGTCATCAATAAACGTAATAAATACGTAGCATCATCTCTTGGTTAATGATGGTTTCGACTTAATGACGATTGTAAATTTCTAACTCATCAGTTGCCCCCTTGTTTGAATTTTTGTTTGTTGAACAAGATGGAAACACATTTGTCTGACGCTTCGTATTCCGTGTATTGCTCATTTATGACGAGTTGATGTTTGACCAGTTAAGTGCCATGTGTACAGTCAAGGTGCGTTCGATGTGCAGATTTTTCTAGGTTTTCCCTAGCATGTTTTGGCCCTTTATTTCGCATTTTTCCCTCATGTTCCATTTTCTTCGCACTCCTTCCTTGTTCAGTTGGCATTCTAGGGTTTGTCTCTCCTTCAAGTTTTCTTTTTTAGTTTTGCGTTTCCTGATAAGCTCCTCGTGCTCCTTTCTCTTTTCCTGTTCTTCCATGGTAGATTACTCTTCTGTTAGGGCTGATTGTCCCTCAGTAGCTTTTGTTTTTGCTCACTTAGGTTGTTTACTTGAGGTCGTATAGGGTGAGTGCCTCAAGTGGGTTAGTCTCTTCATGGGGGAGGATTGTCCACATAGGTTTGTCCTTTCTTCCTTACTCCCTCTAGTTTCTCATTCTGCTAGGGTAGCTAAGTCACTGAAGATGTCTGGGGAGGTTAGGTCTAGTGAGTTGGAGATCAGGTTATCCTCATCTGATGATCATGTAATTCTTGAGATTACTTCCCCTTCCACTCCTTGTAAAGCTTGGAACATCCCGTGTGCCCTCTTAGAAAAGGATGAGAAGTTGATTAGGAATAGGTTTCAATTCCCTGATTCGGTTGAGATCAGGATTCGGAGTGACGAGGATAGGGCCTGTCACTTTTATGCTGATGAAGTCTGTTTCTACGAGGCAGACTTTGCTAGTGGTCTTTGTTTTCCCATTCATCCTTTTGTTAGGGAACTTTTTGCATATTTACATCTTGTTCCAGCACAATTAGTGCCCAATTCTTGGCGGTTCGTCATTTATTGTATGGTGGTGTAGATGTCCGCCAATTACGGTGATGTCATCAAGAAGGACAAATTCCTTCATTTTTTTCATTTGAGAAAATCAAAAGATCCCGGCTACTATGAATTTAAGCTGTGGGATAGGGCTTTTAGGCTAATACTTGATTAATCATCATCTCTTCGAAATTGGAAGCCAAACTTCATTTTTGTTTTTGACAATGGTTGGGAGTTGGTAAAGGAATATTTGGAGACCATCATGGACTTTGACGAGCTATTCGCTATTCCTTCATTTCTTAGGTCTGGAACTGTCTAGTAAGGTCCGAAGAAATCTTGAAGTTGTGAAAAAGAGTGAGTGTTCCATCTTCTCTTCTTTTTCTTTTCTTTTTCTCACTCATTTTTTTTTTAGTTTCTCCTTCCTTTCAGGAATGACGACTAGATTTAGCAAGCAGAAGTTGGCCGAGGCTCAAGAGAAGAAAGCAAAGGGTGGCCTTGTCAGTGGCCTTTCTAGGAAGCGTTCAAAGTTAGGCGACATCTCCAAGGATGATCCCATGGTAACTCCTCCTTCTGCCCATTCACCTACTAAGTGTCCTACCTCTCCCATCTCATTTTTGGAGGTAATTTCCTCTTCTGGGGAGGAGACTAAGAAGAAGAAGAAGAAAGTGGGTGGCAAGTCTTTTCTTCCTTCTTTTTGGGACAATGCTAATGCTGCTGCTCTGAAAGCTTATAAGGCGCTCTTTGTGGATGACCTAAACCCTTTGATGGCGAAGTCGTCTAGCGAAGTGATGTCATCTCACATTCAAAGGCTTATGCAGGAATACGTTGATAACGTAGATTTCTTTTTCTTTTTTGTTTAATTTTTGCTAAGAGAGATTTTATGTGTAGGCTCTGGGGGAATCTTTGTTCCTTTTTGGGAAGCTTATGGACTTGGAGAAGAAGGTGTCTACAGCTGAGCCCATGATCAAATCCCTTTTCGTTAAGAATGAGATGTTGAAGAACAAGGTCGCCATCCTTGCTGTCAAGGCTGAGAATAACAAAGAACGCGTGGTGGCCTTGGAGAAGAGTCTTCAAGTGGAGAAGGATTTTTGCAAGTTAAAGGACAAGCAGATTGGTGATCTGGAGTTCAAGTTGCAAAAAGCTATGGCCACGGCAATGCAGGAATTCAACGACTCTGACGAGTTCTCAGAAGAGTTATGTGGGTACTACGTGGAAGGCTTTGATCTTCTCAGAAAATGGACGGTGGAGTATCACCCTGACTTGGACCTTTCTAGTCTTGTTATTGGTGATGTTGAGTAGGAGCTCCGGTTTGATCGTCCTTCTGAGGCTACGGCGGAGAATGTAATAGAAGAAACCACAACCGTAGCTAAGGTGATTGAAGAGGCTGCGCCTATAACTCCTGCAAATACCGTTCCGGATGAACAATAATTTACCTTTTTTTTTTTTTTTTTTTTTTTTTTTTTTGTAAGATGAAAACAATATCTTTTTATGGGCTTGTTGTTTTGAGCCTCTTAACTGAACAATCTCTTTGGGCCCGTTTGTTTTGGGCATAGATCCTCTTCCTGACAATGACAAGTAATTTTATGAACAATTGATGAAATTTTTTTTATAAGTACACATTTTCTGTGTTCAAATATCTTCATACTTTAGTTGTATTAAACAACTTTTCATGCTTGGTTGTGTTTGGACAACCTTTTATGACGATATTAGTTGTGTTAAAACAACTTTTTACATTTAGCTTGTGTTCGAACAGCTTATTATTTTTAGCTATGTTTAAACAGTTTTTTTAATAAGTCATGTTTGAGTGACGATGCTAGTTGTGTTTGAACAACTTACTACTTTTTGTTGTGTTTAAACAACTCTCTCTCTCTCTCTCTCTCTCTCTCTCTCTCTCTCTCTCTCTCTCTCTCTCTTTTCTTTTCTTTTTCTTTTTACATATTTATTTACTGAGTCATGTTTGAATGACGATATTAGTTGTGTTTAAACAACTTATTATTTTTAGTTGTGTTTGAACAGTTTTTTATTGAGTCATGTTTGAATGACGATGTTAGTTATGTTTGAACAACTTATTATTTTTAGTTGTGTTTGAACAGCTTTTTTATTGAGTCATGTTTGAATGACAATGTTAGTTGTGTTTAAACAACTTATTATTTATTCATGTTTGAATGACGATGTTAGTTATGTTTGAACAACTTATTATTTTTAACTGTGTTTGAACAGTTTTTTTATTGAGTCATGTTTGAATGACGATGTTAGTTGTGTTTGAACAACTTATTATTTTTAGCTTTGTTTGAACAGTTTTTTATGAGTTATGTTTGAATGACAATGTTAGTTGTGTTTGAACAACTTATTATTTTTAGTTGTGTTTGAACAGCTTTTTATGAGTCATGTTTGAATGAAGATGTTGCGCTGTGTTCATGACTTAAAGTCATGCTATTGGAGTATCTTTTAGGTTAACCATTTTTTTGTTTATTCATGCTTGAATGATGGCCATATTAGTTGTGTTTAAACAACTTTTGATTTAGTCGACTTTGGTAGTCGCGTATTAGTGACTTTGATGATTATGACGCCGTTGCCTGTGTATGAACAGCCTTTGATTTGAAATTTTAGTGACAGAGATTCTTGGGACGTCTCCTAAGGATAACTCCTAAGTGTTGCACATATTTTATTGACAATTAATTCATGGTTATAGCCATTGATAAATACGCATGGATAATGCTTTCATGTATTATTGATCTATGAATGACGAAAGTAATAACTGTCGTACATACTTGATATGAAGACTAGGCAACTTGAAATGTAAAGTATTCCTTACTAGTAGTATTTCTTCAAGTGTTTTATGTTTCATGGTCGAGGCAATTCCTGGCCATCTAAAGACTTTAAGTAGTAGAAGTATTCCCTAGAGTGACAGATTACTTCCTAGGGGCCTTCCCAAGCTGGTCCCAGTTTTTCTTAGGATGGGTCCTTTGTTGCCTGCGATACCTTCCTAAGGACGAGGTCTCCTGTGTTGAACCTTCTTACCTTAACCTTTCTGTTGTAGTATCTGGCCATTGCTTCCTTGTGTTTGGCCATTCGCTTCATAGCTTCTTCTCTTACTTCATCAATTAAGTCCAAGTTGCCGTTAAGCTCCTGCTGGTTCTTTTGGTCTTCATAAGTTTTGACTCGAAAGCTTGTCAGTCCCACTTCCACTGGTATGACGACCTCAGTGCCAAATGTCAGTCTAAATGGTGTTTCTCCTGTTGGAACTCTTATGGTAGTCCTATATGCTTAAAGGACATTTGGTAGTTCTTCAGGCCATGCCCTCTTTGCCCCCTTAAGCCGAGTTTTGATGATTTTGAGTAAGCTTCTGTTCGTCACTTCTGTCTACCTGTTGGCCTGAGGGTGTCTTGGAGAAGAGTAGTGGTTCTTGACTCCTAAATCTTGGCAAAATTTTCTAAACTTGGGGTTGTTGAACTGCTTTCCATTGTCTAATATTATGACACGTGGGACTCCAAACCTGCAGATGATGTCTTTCCATACAAAGCTTGTGACTTTAGTCTATGCTATCATTATCACTGGTTTTGCTTCTACCCATTTTGTGAAGTAACCAATTGCGACTAAAGAGGATGGGCCCATAATGTCAATCCCCCATTGGGCGAAGGGCCATGGTGAGGATATAGGTGTCATCGTCTTTCTTGGTCTCGTTTGGACATTTGTGAAGCGTTGACACTTATCACATGCTCTAACGATGTCGTGTGCGTCCTTCTGTAAGGTCGACCAGTAATATCATACTCTGAGTGCCTTTCCTGCTAAAGATCTTGCCCTAACATGATTTGCACAAATTCCCTCGTGTATCTCACGGAGCACATAATCTGCTTCTTTTGAGCTAGCACATCTTAGATATAGGAGTGAATACCCCTGTCTGTACAGCACGTCGTCAATAATGACGATGTGGCCTGCTCTGATCTGTATCTTCCTTACTTCCTTCTTATCTTCTGGGAGCCATCCTTCTTTCAAGTAACGGACAATGGGAGTCATCCACTCGTCTTGTTCTTTTATCTTCAGAGTCTTCTCACCTTCTGTGCTTGGTTGCCCCCTTATCGCTATACATAGTTCAGAAGTCGCATTGTAGTTGTCTGACAAGGCCAATCTTGCTAGGAAGTCAACTTCTACATTTTTAGTCTAAGGTTTTTGCACAAAGTCTAGGCTATCAAAATGCTGTGAGAATTGTTGGACGATCTTTAGGTACCTCTGCATCCTCTCTTTTTTGGCTTCATAATCTCCCTTCACTTGTCCAATTATTAGCTGAGAATCAGTTTGGACGATAAAATTCTTTGCTCCTAGAACTTTTGCTAAACTTAGCCCTGTTAACAATGTTTCGTATTCAGCCTCATTATTCATTGCTGAGAATTGCAATCTAACTGCATACTTCAATGTTTTTCTTTCTGGAGATATGAGCACTACTCCTGCTCCTCCTACTCTTTATGTGGCAAACCTATCTGTTTGGACCGTCCATGTTTCCATGGGGAGTTCTTCTTCCTTATCGGGGTAAGTGAATTCTACAATGAAGTCTACTAGTACTTGGGCTTTGATTGCTACTCGAGGCCGATATTCGATGTCAAATTGGCCTAATTCAATTGCCTATTGAATGAATCATCCTCCTGCATCTATCTTGTTCATCGTCTTTCTTATTGGTTGGTCTGTCATGACGATGATAGAGTGTGCTTGGAAATATGGACAAAGTTTCCTAGAAGCGACCAACAATGCAAAAGCTATCTTTTCCATCCTTGGGTAACTTGCCTTCGTTCCCTGGAATGCCTGGCTGGTATAGTAGACTAGCTTTTAGACATTTTCTTCTCTTCTGATCAATGTTGAACTTACTGTAGTGTTAGATACTTCTAAGCAGAGGTACAGCTTCTCTCCCATCACTAAGGGGCTTAGCAGCGGTGGCTTTGTCAAGTACTCTTTTAACTTGGCAAGGGCTTCTTTGCATTCGTCAGTCTACTGAAAGGCCTTTTTCAATACTTTGAAGAATGGCATGCACTTATCCGTTGCCCTAGAGACAAATTTGATTAGGGCTATGACCTTTCTTGTCAAGCTCTAAACCTCCTCCTCTGTTTTTGGTGATTTGACCTCAATTATCTCCTTTACTTTGTCTGGATTTACCTCTATTCCTAGTTAGGACATCATGAATCCCAAGAACTTTCCTAAAGTAACAGCAAAAACACATTTTGTAGGGTTTAGTTTCATATTGTACTTACGTAGTGTGCTGAAGGTTTCTTTTAGATCATCCAAGTGGTTGGCTTCGTCCTTGCTTTTCACCAACATATCATCTATGTATACTTCCACATTCCTTCCAATTTGGTGAGAGAACATGCGGTTCACCAATCTTTAGTATATGGTTCCTGCATTCTTCAATCCAAATGGCATAACTTTGTAGTAGTACAACCCTTGGCTAGTGACGAATGAGGTTTTCTCTTGATCGTCTTCGTCCATAAGAATCTACTTGTATCCAGAAAATGCGTCTGTGAAACTTAAGAGCTTGTGTCCAGCTGTTGAGACTACTAGTTGATCAATTCTCGGAAAGGGGAAGCTATCCTTCGGGCAAGCTTTGTTCAAGTCTGTGAAATTGACGCACATTCTCCATTTTCCATTGCTCTTTGTTACCATTATCACATTTGCTAGCCAATTTGGGTAAAAAACTTCCCTAATGAAACCAGCTTTTAGTAACTTTTCTACTTCTTCAGTTTCAGCTTTGTTGCGCTCTTGTGCAAATATTCTCTGCTTCTACTGTATAGGTTTGCATTCTGGGTTAACATTAAGACAATGCTGTAAGATCTTTCTGTCAATTCCGAGCATATCCTCGTGTTTCAATGCAAAAACATCTTGGTTTGCCCTTAAGAAGGAAATCATCTTCTCTTTCTCTAGAGTTGGGAGTGTTAATCCTATCTTCAATACCTTAGTCGAATCTCATGGGACGATCTCAACTTCTTGTGGCGTTTCTGATGATTTGGGGATGGGCTCTAGTTCATTGATCACCCACGTGT
Source organism: Quercus ilex subsp. ballota (assembly GCA_032727855.1). NCBI lineage: Eukaryota > Viridiplantae > Streptophyta > Magnoliopsida > Fagales > Fagaceae > Quercus > Quercus ilex. The sequence goes on from CM064911.1 coordinate 39,423,294, forward strand.
GGTTCTCCCCATATGCTAAGGTAGCTCGATAGTACTCTCTTGCCAAAACTTGGTCTCCTCTGATTTCTCCTATTTTATGGGTTGTTGGAAACTTCACCTTCAAATAAAATGTTGACGTTGCTTCTCTTAGCCTGTTGAGTGCAGGTCTTCCCAAGATAATGTTGTATATTAAAGGGCAATCAACTATGAGGAAATTAATTTCCTTGGTGACCTGTGCTGGGTAAGTGCTTTCAATTACGATTAGAGTGACGATGCCCTTAGGGACGAATTCTATCCCCCGTGAAGCTTACTAGAGGCGAGGTGAAAGGCCTGATCCTTTTCTTATCCAGTTTCATCAGGTGAAATGCAAGCAAGTAGATGATATTTGCTGAGTTTCTGTTGTCAATGAGCACTCGGTGGATGTTAAATTCTTCTACTCTAAGCATGATTACCAATGGATCTTCATGGGGTTGCCTGATGCTGCGACCATCTCTCTCTAAGAAAACAATATCAGGCTCATCATTCTTTGGCATCTTCATTGGAGGGAGCTGTGAATGGGCACTGTTTATTTCTCTCACATGGGCTTTTTTTAAGGACTTCAGTGTTCCACCTGCCGTTAGTCTTTCCGAGATTGGCCTTATCTCTCCTGCAGGAGGTTTGCTATTTCCTGCTCCCTGAGTTCTATCCTGATCGTCCTTCTGTTAGTATCTGTGGGGCTCTATCTTCCTGAAATACTTCTATAACTTTTCTTGCCAGATTAAAGTCTCCACCTAGTTTTTCAAATGCCTACACTCTTTGGTGTGATGCCCATGGTCCTAATGGAATTTACAGTACTTATTCTTGTCTCTTTTTTTTAACTAGAGTACTTATTGGTTTTGGTCATTGTAGGGAGAAATCGTCCCTTATCTGCATAAGGACCTACTCAATTGGCATTATTAGAGGAGTAAAGTTAGTGAACTTTGGCTTCCTGTCCGAAAGTTCCTTCTTTTTCCCTGTGCTCTGCCTAACACTTTGCGTCTCTTTCTTCTTATCATGATTGCTGCTTGTTCCTTCGTCTCTCTTTCTTTTTCCTTTCATTTCTTTTACGAGCACCGCGTCTTCTGCATTCATGTAATTTTGAGCTTTTTGAAGCAACTCGGTGACTATTTTTGGTGGACTTTTAGTGATTGAGAAGTAGAAATCCCCGGGCAATAACCCTGCTTGGAAAGTTGTTAGGATGACTTGATCTTCAGCTTCATCTACCTGCAGTAACTCCTTATTGAATCGGGTAACGTACTGTCTTAGTGATTCTTCTTCTGCTTGTTGAATGTTGAGAAGATGGCTAGTTGGCTTTTTGTGCCTTTGCCCCCCAATGAAATGACAAACAAAACCCTTGCTGAGTTGTTTGAAATCTGCAATAGTTCCTGGGGGTATCTTGTTGAACCATACTCTGGCTGCTCTCTTCAATGTTGTTGGGAATGCCCTACACATCACCTCGTTTGGGGTCATCTATAATAGCATCAGTGTCTTGAATGATTCAATGTGATTCGAGGGATCCTTGGAACCGTCATACGACTCCAATTGTGGGAGACGAAATTTCGGTGGGAGGGGACGGTTTAGTACTTCAGTAATAAATGGTGAGCCCGTCCTTCGAATCATCCTATCCAAATTTTCCCCACCTTTGTCCTTTATGGCACTTTTAAACTCGTCCATCTCCTTCCTCATGTTGCGAAGCTCATTCTCCATCTTGGAAGAATCTTCTCCTGATGTCTTGTCTCGTCTGTTGGCTTGAGAGTTTGATTCTTCTTCATTCTTGTTTTCGCCTGTTTGTCGACGTTTTGCATTTTGAGATTCCATTGTCTTTCGTAGCTCTTCATTCTGGCGAGTCAGCTCTTCCACATTAGCTAAGAGGGCCTGGATTTGTTGTTGTTGCACTGCTTCTTGTTGTTGTGCGATTTTTTATTCCATCTCATACTTTGAGGAACTCTTTTGTCTTTGAGAAAGATGGCTTGAATGATTAGTGTTTCCCACAGATGGCACCAAACTGATGATGTAAAAAATCAACAGTTGAACTCCTTGTTGTAGCGGACGGACGAAGCTGTGATTGGAGTCGTCTCTATTGGAGGAAAAACCTGCAAAATGAATTGGGTGGAAGAGTAACACGCCGGTGTGGCGTTAACCAAACCGCCTCTGATGCTTAAGTCAGTAAGGGAGAAGGATTTTAGAGAGAATAGACTAGGGAGTGATTTTCGTAGAGTATTTGTGTGTATCTTTTACTTTTGTTGCTTTTTCTTTTATAGTTTTGTGCCTCATTAATGGGCAATGAATCGCTGTATTTATGCTCAACGGCTAGTGCGTTACAAAAACATTATCTGAAGTTCACAGCTCATCCTGTGACCATTGCTCCGTCCGTTATGCTTTGTCATCAATAAGCGTAATAAATTTGTAGCATCGTCTCTTAGTTGATGACAGTTTCGGCTTAATGACGATCGTAAATTTATGACTCATCAATACTAATCTATTTTTCTATTCTTTGCAAATAGGGCTTGTTATCAATTTAGAGATATTTCATTCTTACAATTTTCCTCTTTATTTGTTGAAGTCAAGCAAAAATCCTAGAAGATCAAATCCTACCTAATTATAGTCACTCGAAATCTTACATAATGGTTAGTGATTTTTTTTAAAATTTAATTATGATGTTGTTTAGGGTAAATTAATTACGACGACCATTTCAAGGTCCTCACTTGATGTTGCCTTTATTAAGTAACCATGCTCACAGCGTGGGGAGGCCAAAAACGACATGTATAATAACAAATAATGACATGTATAATCATTTATATTTTTTTAAATGATTACACTCTAATGAAACTAATTATAAGAAGAATGTACGGTACCAAATTTGTATTGAGATTTTATTAGAATGAATAAAAGTGAAATGTTTATTTCATATCACTTGCATTGAATGTTTATTTCTGTTTGGATAGGCATTTTGGTAGTTCAAAAATATAACTACACCCTATGTTTAAAGTTTAAACAGAGACAACCGAAAAACAACACAGTAAAAATACATCTTAAACTCTCACGTAAAACATGACCTACAAAATGGGACCACTTTCTGGTAGTTTACAAATTGAAATTCAATTTCAAATGCATAGTCAGTAGTCTACGTTTTCTCAAATCAATGGTACTGATATATTTTCCTATTCTCTTCAAATAGGGTTTGCTATCAATTTAGAGATTTTCATCCTTACCCATTTTCTTCTTTATTTGTTGAAGTCAGGGAAAATCCTAAAAGATCCAACTCTACCTGATTATAGTTGCTGGGAATCTTACAAAATGGTTAGTGATTTAAAAAAAAAAAAAAATTCCCCCTCTTTTTTTTAAGTTAATTTAATTTTAAGCGGGGTTAAATTGATTTTTTTTTTTTTTAATTTGTGGGTTGCATATTATTAAGATTTTCATTGTCATTTGTACTTTTTAGTATGGATAATGCTAAATGAGAAAATGTGAGCACTAATTAGGTTATGGCTGTACAAATGAGACGTGTTTTTGGTAAAATTGACACTGTTATGATTTATATGAGGAAAGCCTTTTCCTGCAATTACATTCTTGAAATCTTTTGGCTTATTTAAATAGCCATATGGGGTTCTAGAGTTGTTTAGTCTATACTTCTATTAAACCAATACCATTCTCTAGTGTCCTTTTTTCCTCCTTTCCTGTATTTATTTCTCTTTGGTAGTCAATTGGTACAAACTATTGAAACAGACACTGTCTAGGACTTTTGGTTTCCTATGTTGCTTTTCAAAGTTGCTGTGTCAACTGTCAAGGCTTTCACTTGGGTATCAATTTGGTGTTTCTATTGGCACTTGGCAGCAAGTGGAACCTAAGTATTGGGATAAATGCTACATTTGTACCTTAATTAAGCTCCACAGTCTTCTCTTTTGGTTCTTTGGAAGTCTGTTCAAGTCTCAAACCTTTGTTAACACTCTCTCGCATGTTTTGTTCTTAAGAGTTGGTTTCTCTTTCTATATTGCATTAATTCTGTAGGTGTGGAATTTTGTTTCATTCCTGATTTCTCCTTCTCCATAAGTGAATGATTTTTAGTTTTGATTTTTGGCTAATTGTATTTGGCAAGTGATTAGCTTTACGGATCTTATTGTCAAATTAGACGAATTTATGGTGATGACCTTAGTTTTTCATTTTGAGTTTTGATACCAAGATTCATGTGGGTCAAACAAAGGACTTGAAGTAGTTGAAATCTTAAAGAGGATAGAAAATTCACCTTTTATTAATTTCAATGTCAAGATTCTAAACTGCAAGTATGGATGCACAATCCAAGCTTTGTTTGAATTTATAACAGTGATGGCAGTTCGTCAACCAAATATGTTGTGAGAGGTTGTAATAAACCTTGAAACTTCACTTTAATTTTCACTTACAGTTGCATTTTTTGTCCATTTTATTGGCTTTTTAGAACTAATTTTGTTTTTACTATTGTATTTGATCAATCTTTATTTAATCATCCTATTGTTTGGCAGACATCCTGTTATAGCAAGTGCATAAATTTGAAATTCATACTAAAAAATTTAAGACCCTTGATAGGACAAAAAATTATATTGGTTTAAGTAATCATAAAAACGTTTGTACTAGAAATTTCCTCATTTCATGTTCCATCATGACTACTCAGCAGTCATGAAGCTCACAAAGATGAACTTCACCACAATTGAAAAAAAAAAAAAAAAAAAAAAACTCCTACAAGAGTGTAAGTGGCAAGATAAACAACACCATTATTTCAATCATCTAACCAAAAGAAAACAGAAACGTTGTTCTAATATTTTCTTTTTTGAGGATTCATCTATAGTTGCACAAAACAGTTAAAATAACAGGAATGTTCAAACATATTCCACTAAATTTTGATCTTTAAAACTTAACATTTTTAATTTATTGACAAATGGTGATTGTGGGTACTTGACTCCGCATTAGCAGGTGTTTGTCCGCTTTGGGGAGCCAGGCCCTCACGGTTTTGTAATCTTCGACCGAGTGTAGGCAAGCGTGGAGGGTTTCATAGTCTCAGCCCCAACACTTGGAATCCCACATCAGAAGGATCACCCTCCCACTAACGCAAGCTCCAGAAGCATATAAAGCGTTAGTGGGAGGGTGATCCTTCCGATGTGGGATTCCAAGTGTTGGGGCTGAGACTATGAAACCCTCCATGCTTGCCTGCACTCGGTCGAAGATTACAAAACCGTGAGGGCCTGGCTCCCCAAAGCAGACAAACACCTGCTAATGCGGAGTCAAGTACCCACATTAAAGTCATCTTTTAAGCCCTTGTTCAATGTAGGGAGACACTGGATTAACCTGACTTCAGGGTGCCTAGACTTAAGGTAATAGCCCTGACCCTTCAAGTGATTAAGATTGTACATCCAGTTTATGTCGTGATGGCTCAAGCCTAGGTTCATCTTCTCGTTTAGGACTTCTATGCTCCCTAACACCTTGAACATATTGGGAGCACATTGTGTGGGAGATATCCTAAAGAATCTAAGATAACTTCTGGTGAGATTACCCATGGGAATTGTCATCCCTCCTTCTATAAAAGCGATCATAGGGATGACCACTTCTCCTGTTTTCCTATCGTTTACCCATGTTTCTGGAGAAGCATATCTCATACCCACTGTTGAAGGAATCCTATACTTAGACCTAAATTTCTCTATACCCTCCTCGAACTCAACTAGACTTTTAAACCTACCCATTCTCTAAAAGTTATGAAGAAAAGTTAACAAAAAAGGGGAATGAGAACTAAGAAGATTTGAGGAGACTTACAGGTTTAAAAAGGAAATCCTCGGACAAGGTTGTGGTATTTATGAACGCACGATGAGGCAAAAGAGAGTGACAGGTTCAATGAATGTACGCTGTAGTAATGTAATTGTTGTAACTGGAAAGAAAGTTGATTTGAAAAACTATTTATAGGGGCGCAGAAATTGTAAGCGGGAAAAATCCCGCTCATAAATTTTGAAAAACTTCCACCGTTAGATTGGCATCTTGTCGTTGAACGTGGGGGACAGAGAGGCCGCCATAATTTAATGAAGGCGTGCTTCTGATGCCGAAACGTCAGAAGTGCGCCTTGGGCAGGTAGAAAGGCATTCTAGAGGTTAGAGAAAGGGGATAACGACAACATATCAAAATCTCCCTTCTGCCGAGGTGACAGAAAGCGAAATTTTGAGGGGCTATTGTGGGGCCTGTTATGCTAGGAGGTATTGGTAAGTTCGTAAGAATTGGGCCTACGGCCCAGCGGCCCAGTCCAAGGGCACTCACTTGTCCGAGGATGGTTAAAAAGAGATATTGTGGAACTGGTATAGGAAAAAAGGAGAGAAGTCATGTATAGTAGCTCAAAACGCGTCCGAGGATAAGAAGCACCTCGGATATCATGGTCCGAGGTGGATGTAACTACCTTACTATTCAGGGTACTCCACAAAGTTGTATAAGAACTGAAAAGTGAATATGGAACAAAAAAGGAATCGGGGAAGATAACAAATATCTTCTAAAGCTGCTACCTCCACATTAAATGCTTTCCAGCTAACTCCCTGGCCGCATTAATGTGGAGGTGATACCTGAACAGTAACCAAGCAGCTTTATGGTTACTGAGCAAAAGTTCTAGGAGGTGCTAGATGGGACAGAAAGGAGTTCCCAGGATAGAAACTATATGTGTACGGTGAAATTGGGGTAAGGACGCAGTATATAACATGGAAGTAGGTGATATTAGAAGGGACTTTTGGAAAAAAGAGAGAAGAACGATAAAACCTAGAGAAATGCCCCCTGAAACCTGACCGAGGAGAGTTTTTATCATACAGGTAACTTGAAACATCTTTTTCTGCATGATAACTACAACCCTTTCTACCAAATAGAACTAGTTCTTTCACCCACTCTCTAAAAATTTATTGTTTGGGCTTGTTGGGCTAGAAATCCATTCCTATTCGGGGTCCAATCCAATTTGAGTCCCTACAGTGATCATATTTTGCACTTATACATTGTTTAGGAATAAAAGCATATCTTTGGGAAAAACAAATCCAAGCATATAGAACCACAACATTTGATGTTAAGTATTATAATAATCAACATGTATTTAAATATAAACACAATCACATTGGTGGTAATGATTTCTCTACAACATTTGATTTTAGAACCAAATAACTAATAAAATCGAATATAATAATAATAATAATAATAAAGAAAAAGAAAAAGAAAAAGTAGCTAACAACTTGCCCAGACGTACCCCAAATCCTCATAGTCTCATCTTTACTTTTGGTATAAGAAACATAGTGGAGATCAAAGGAACTGTGAAAATAGACTTGAGAAAGAGATAAAGAAGAAGAAATGTTTTCAAAACAAAGTGTGATTTGTAAAAAATTATGGAAGCAAAAATATAAAAACTAACAAATTAATAATTTTAACAATAACAAATAAAACAAACATTTCTAAAATTTGAGATGGTGATGAGGTGAGTAAAAAGTTGTGACAGTCCAAAAGTATGTGCGAAGAAACTGAAAAGATATGTAAAAAGTGTGTGGGATATATCTAAATAGAGATAATGTATGCGAATTTTTAGGGAAAAAAAAAGATGTCTTCAGTTTTTAAAATTTGTTAAACCGTTTAATGATAAAAAGTTGCAAAAATTTTCATTTTGGCAATTAGAAAAAAAAAAAAAAAAAAAAAAAAGTTGTACGTTTGTGGGGGAAAAAAACAGTTTTATTTTTATTTTTATTTTTTTAAAAGAAGAAATTGTATTAGTATTTGACTACTAATGTGAAAGAGAAATGTAGGTGTGGGAAAAAAAAAAAAAAAAAACAGTTTAGTGTAAAAACTTGGGCCATTTGATTTTGGCAATTAGAAAGGAAAAAAAAAAGTACATTTGTGGAAGAAAAAAAAAAGCAGTTTTATTATTATTTTTTTCAAAAAGAAGAAGTTGTATTAGTACTTGACAACTAACTTGAGAGAGAAAAAAACTTTTTTTTGGTTAAATTTTAAATTTAGCTAAAAATTAGAAGTTTTTAAATTACTAATTTTACATGTCTAACTCTATTATTTAAGCCATACAAACGTATGAATTTAAGGGTAGTTTGTATATCTAAATTGAGGATTCCAAATAAGGGAAACTCCTTAAATAGTAATACAAATAAATAGTAGTACAGATATAGATAGATATATATGTGTGTGTGTGTGTGTGTGTGGTGAAATTTGCAACCTAATTTTAAAGAATTGGGAGAACGTGAAAATATTTGGGGGTAATTTATATGGTTTACCCTGTAGTTCTGTCAAAAAACTTTTTTTGTTTTTTTAATTTTAAATTTAGCTAAAAATTAGAAGTTTTAAATTACTAATTTTACATGTCTAACTATATTATTTAACCTATACACACATAAATTTAAGAGTAGTTTGTGTATCTAAATTAAGGATCCCAAATAAAGGAAACCCCTTAAATAGAAGTACAAATAAATAATAGTATAGATATAGATACAGATGTATATATGTGTGTGTGTGCGCGCGCACTGAAATTTGCAACTTAATTTTAAAGATGACAAAACTTATGTACAGTACCTTAGGTGCTGTTCTTTAGGTTCTCCTCTTAAGATTTTACCATGTGACTACTTAATTTAAAAAATATACTCTCATCTATGAGAAAAAAGTCACATGACAGAATGTTAAGAGATGAATTTAAGAAACAGTACCTAAGCACTGTACCTAAGTCTTGATTTTTTAAAGAATTTGAAGAATATGAAAATATTTGGGGGTAATTTATATGGTTTACCCTGTAGTTCCGTCAAAAGAATGGTCATGCTTTTAGAGATTCAAAGGTTGATTAAGGGTTCTACAATTTCAGCTCCTACAAAATGTGCATGCATGAAACGTGTCCATCTGAGGTTACCAAGCTCCTATTTCTGTCACCATGCCACAACATTAGCCAGATGGCTCTTCAACCTTCTTTCTTGCTCCCTATAAATCAACCCCTAGAAACTGAATACGATCCATTCGTCTCAAAAAAATCAATCTGATTGGAACAAAAAAACAAAAATGGCAATGGCTTTCAGGGGAAATGTAAGTGCTTCACTCTCATTTTTCTTCTTCTTTTTCATTCTTATGGCTCATTTTTTTATGCTTATAATGTGAGTCATATATATAATGTAGAGCTACTGGAAATCAATGCTAATCCGACAACTAGGAGGAAACCGATCGTTCGCAACATCGACCGCTCCCAAATTTGCACCAACTGTTGATGCTGCTCATGCAGATAATAGCTTAAGTTCCAGGTTAGTCGGATTATTTTTGTATTTGCATTTTGCAGGAGGTACAATGCATATTTATCTTTCGGATGGCATATTTCCTTTAGTAACAATTAATGTTACAAATGTTACCAAACACTATATATCTTAGATTCTTAATTCTCTCTTATATAAAGGATAATGTCAAATGTACTATAAATGTTACTACAAAATGATCAATAATACACAAACATGTTAGTTAATGTCATTATCCCTTAAGTTTTGTAATATTTTTTTAGTAATTTCTATTTCTTAATTGTGTTTGGAAATTGACAAACCAATTTGTAAGTTTATAAAATGAATTTTTAATAACACTAGCATCACATTTTATGAATTCCTTGAGAGATAGTAATTATAGAATTCCTTATTTATCTATATTATTTATAAAAAGATTCCCCTCTTTGGATTATACTTTTATCTCTATATATTAAATGGATTCAGAAAGTTAGTTATGATTTATAAAATGAATTTTTAATGACACTAACATCACATTTTATGAATTCCTTGGGAGATAGTAATTATAGAATTCCTCATTTATCTATATTATTTATAAGAAGATTCCCCTATTTGGACTGTACATTTATCTCTATATATTAAGAGGATTCAGAAAGTTAGTTATGACTTCAGAAAATGTCAAAAATACCCCTAATATAATTAAATAATCCTTATTCTAAAAAAAAAAAAATTAGGGTTAAAATTGTAATTCAACTAAATTCAAGAACAAAAAAAAAAAAAAACTACCTAAGAAACTTTTTCCTAAAAATTAGTACATTCTTTATTTAAATATATTTTACGCACGTTTAATACATTTTTTCCTAAAAACTAACACATACTAAACCCAATAGTTTACTTCATTTGAAATCTTAAATTTTAGTTTCTTAAAAATCTCATCCATAATAACCTCACTAACAATAGATAAATTCAAATTGAAAAATTATATTAAACTCAAAATAAATTAAAAAGCATCATTGCACGTGCGGAGCGCATGTGATGAGGCTAGTGTGGAATTATATTAAACTCGAAATAAATAAAAAAGCCTCATCGTACATGCAGAGCGCGTATGATGAGGCTAGTGTAGTTTAAAAATATTCCTAAACCTTACATTTAACAAAAAACAAAAAAACAAAAAAACTTGAAAACAACCTAGTAAAAATATATTTCTAACTTTATTTAAAATGCTTATAAAATAGGACACTCTCTAACTAATTCATGTCTTTAAAAATAAACTTATTTAAAAAAAAAAAATTATGACACTAGATCAAAAAAAAAAAAAAAAACTGCGTACTAAAATACACTCATACAAATCCTTAAACTCTCTAAAATATGAGAAGGTATTTAGTATCAAATGATACCATGTCAGTGGTATCAAGATCTAATAAGTGTGAGATGTGATAGTAAAAAATAACTAATCTACTAACAATTGAAAGACATGTGTTAGTGGTTAGTTATTTTTGCACACATGTCTCTTGTTTATTGGATTTTGATATGGATAACGTGGTATCATTTGATATAAAATATTTTTTCCTAAAATACCCCCTATCTTTTTTTCAAATAATTTTAAATTAAAAAACATAAACTGATTAAGAGATTAATTACTATTTTTAAGTTTTAGGTTTTTCCTTTATCTTCTATACACAACCTAAAACTTAGAACACTATTTCTATCTCATTTTTAAACATTATTTCACGTTATCTAATATTACATTCCCCCCCTTCTTCTTCTTCTTCATTTTTTTTTTTTTTTAATTTTAAATACACACGATTATTTATATATCACTCGTAAATGTTACAATACAAAACCAAAAAAAATAACAATTATAAATAAATAGAAAAAGAACATTATTAGTGATGAGTCTAGTGATTATCATATTCTTATAAACACTTTTGTCATGCATGAACTTTTTTTTCGTCAGCGGACCTCTTTTTTTTTTTTTTTTTTTTGGTAATAATTTTTTAATACAAGATCATGAAGGCATCTATGTGGGTATTCTCTGCAGGCTGGGTTTGAAGTTTGAGTTAGCCCCATTGTATGTGTTGCTGGGAATGGTTGGGGTAGGTGTGGCTATAGGGATTCATACGATGAAGCAGCAGCTCATGCATTCCCCAACGGTTCGCGTCAACAAGAAGAGGAGGGCATCCTTGCCGGAGGTAGAGGATCCGGAAGTTATTATCAACAATTCCGATAAGTTCTTGCAAAAATCTTTCCTTAGGAAGGTGGCTCACATTCAGGATGACAAACCTGTCCTCCCTGATCCCACCCGCGCCAACCCATATACTCGGTTTGTTTTCTTTCTCCATATAACTCCTTGTTACACTAATTTTTTTTCTTTGGAAAACACTAAAATTACTATCAATTTTATTATATAACTCTTACAGATTAAGGATGGAAATATTAATAAATATGATTGGTGTCATTTCAACAATATATATTAAATAAATACTTGAATTCAAAAAAAAAAGAAAAAGGTTTTAGATAATATTTTTAGCATGCATGCATGTACTAACGAAAATTCTTGCTTGAAAGTGGCAGGCCTCGAGCTGCAGAGACCCTTAAAACGGTTGGAGTCAACCCAGCTGGCCAGTGAATTCTATCTCGGCTAGCAAAAAAAAAAAAAAAAAGATGGTGTCACGTTTGTACATAGAAAGTTTTGTCATTTTTGTTTTGTTTTTCTTCGTTCATTACTTCAACTGTGAAATGCTACACGCACAAGCTGGGGTCCCTCACTTGAGACTATTTTCGTGTGTGTGGAAGAGGATCGTAGGACCTCTCATTTCTTGTTTTTCCTTTGTTTTTTTGTTTTTTGTTTTCGAATAAAACGACGACACCTGCATGTGTTATTATTTTCATGAAACTTTTCAAACGAATCCTTATTTGGGCTAATATGTGGTCATTTGATCATAATTTGATGAAGATCAAATTATAATCAAGCTTGTGAAACTTGGGGGAAGTGTTTTGAAAGATGGACTTTAGTGTAAAACAAGGAAGTGAATCTCGTACCCTACCGGCCGGTACCGCCGGTATATACCGTACCGGCCAGTGATCCGGTATGCTCAACCCCCTATTTCGTACTGGAAAAAATACCGGGCATACCGGCCTTGTACCGGCTGTACCGGCGAAATCCGGGTGTTCCGACCGGTAAATGCGTACCTGCCAAAACAAGAAAAAGAAGAAAAAAAAAAAAAAAAAAAACGTTCTCACACTCTCATCTCTCCACTCACCGGCGTTGCTTGCAGTTTCTCAAACTCGTAGCAGATGGTTTTTTCTCCCTCAAATTCCAAACTTGACTAGCGTTCTCTTTCTCTCTTTCAGATTTTCTTTCTCTTTCCTCTTTCTTGGTTGCCCAGCGTTCTCTTTTCTTTCCTCTTTCTTGGTTGCGTCTAACTCAAGCCCAAGCCTGACTTTCAGCTTTTTTTAAACACCTAATAAAGTTTGACAGCTTGCAAAAGTGATGTATAAAATTAAAAGCAAATTTTATATGTCAGATTTTTTTTCTTATTTTAATTAATTCCTAGCTCCTAAAAAGGGTCAAAGTTCAGAAGTTCTTCCATATGTCAGATGTTCCATTTTTTTTTTTAAGCCCACAAGTTAGTTCACGTGTGAAAGCTTAGTATTTTAAATTTGACATAATTTTTAATTCTTTTTATAGATATAGATGTATAGATTTGGGCTTGGGCTTGCACTTGTATGGAGTTTAAGATTACAAATTAGTTTAATCTATGAATTTATATATATATATATATATATATATATATATATGGGCTTTAAAAACTATATATATATATATATATATAGTGGTAAATCCGAAACGGTACACCGGTATTAACCGATATCCGAAATATATCGTACCGCTGGCCAAACCGGTACAGCCTCCGGTACGGTACTGACTCCCTTGGTGTAAAATGGTAGAATTTAGAGGTCTGGTCAAAATTTGAGCTTATTTGACCATCGCCCAACTCAGTTAAAGCTTAGCTAAGGGTATGTTTGGATACTACTTATTTTGTTGAAAACTGAAAATACTGTAGCAAAATAATTTTAAAACGCGAGTCCCAGTACGGATATAACATGACAAGACAAATTGCACCGAAAATAATTTTGAAGTATTACTTCATGACATGACATTAAATGCACAGCCACTGTGCATTTGTCTTCATTTAAAATGCGTTTATCTTCATTTACGTGCATAGTGTCATGGGTCCCACTATTTAAACGCCAAACGCCAAACGTGCAATAAACGTACAATCCAAACGCATTCTAAGTGTAAGTTTTTAGACCCCTGAAAACACAATATTTAACCTAAAATGTATCGTTAAGTTGATACTTAAGTCAATTATATAGATCTAGGTTAAACATCCATAACATATGTCATGCAGCGGAAAAGTAAATAAGACACAGATATGATGAACCAAGAAAACCAATTAAACAAACAAATTTTAAAGTAAAAAAACCTAGAGGGAACTATTCTGAAAAGAACAATTAACTATATCAAATAGAAGTTTACAGTCAAGAATATTTAATTCATAGTAAACTTAACTATGACTATCAAACCTAACTTTAAAACTTTTAGACTTCTTTGATGTGGATTTGCTCTAATATGAACCTCTAGTTTATGCCTTTGATCTTCAGTACATTTGATATCTAAAGCCTGGGCTGCAACTTTATTCCACTAATACTTGTAGTATGTAAATGAGATCCGGTAGATGTTTGAAAGAGTAGAAGGCACAAAACCTCTTAGATCTCAAAAGAGTAGCTCTACAAGACTTGAAAAACGTGCTTTACGATTTTCCTTATATACCAAGTAAGTCTAGAATGAAACCCTAAATGTTTAATGGGCTGTTGGGCTTTATTAAAATTCTGCAGAATCGCATCTCAATTGGTCGAGCCTTTCTCTCGATTGGTCGAGCTCTTCAGCTTTTTAATTTCTTGAACTTACAACTTGTACATTTTTGAATTCTGACTTGTATCACTTTAATTTGATCAATGTCTAAAACACTTCATAGATACTAAGATCTATTTCTAGACAAGTTTATATACATGTTTTGCCAACAAACAAATTATTTAGAACCTAAACATTTAGAACCTAACACTAAGAAAAGAGCATTGTGATCATTTTGTCTCTAGATCCACAAAATTGATTAATAAGACGTCCAATTGGGACAAAATTAGGTTATATTTGACACTCCCAAGATTCCAACGTGAAAAATACTATTTACATATTTTTTGAAATAAAATTTGAAGTTGTACATGTAAAACGATGATGGATAAAATCATAAAATACAATATTGACACTAAGCTTTTTTTTTTTCTTTTTCTTTTTTCTTTTTCTTTTTTTTTGCTTGATATTGAATCCAAACAAGTATACATGTTGACTCCAAGTAAGCATATATAGGTGCCAACTCTTAAGTTATTTATCGTTTTATTTTGTTTGTTCATCTATTTTATTACTGCATCTGTTTTGGTTTTGTCCTGCATCAGTTTTGTGTTGATAATCGTGCTAATAACTTGTTCCTGGACCCTTATGTGTCTTGCTTCACTAAAACAATAAACTGAAGACAATTTCGGTAATTTGTTGGCCAAACCAAATGCAAAGTATACTTCTAGTTCAAACTTATACCTGAGCATTCCAAAATTCAGCTCTGAGATTTTTCTGTTTATTAATTAAAATCACCTTTGACTATCCCATTCTTCCAAAGTGAAAGCCATACTGGATTTTGATTGACTAGTACTGTAGGAGCCATTGGATTCACATTAGCTTATACTTGCCTTGTTTTCGTGGGCATAAAGGACGGGTAGCATGTGCAATAAGAAGTAGTTATATAAGCATATATATATATATATATATATATATATATAACATTGAAATTCAAATCATCCAAGGCCATATTGAGTTTCTGGCCAAAATTAAAAGTAGTGGTACTTGGTGTTCTTTATGACTATTACTCAGGACAAAGTAGAATGTTTAGAAAAGATGCTGTAACAACGTATACAAGTAGGCCCCTGAATAGCAAATGGGGTCTTTTTCTTAATAGGAAAGGGTCCACAGGAGAATTCAAGAATGACCAAAAAGCAACCACTCTATTATTCTCTCATCATCATTCACCATCAAAGCACAAAACAAAAACAAACGAAAGGAAGGCCAAATTGTTAAAAAAAAAAGAACAAGAAAAAAAATGTTGAGAAGCCTTCAATTACACTCCACTCTCAAAACAATCTTAGTTCTGAGACTTCTTTGTCTATTATTTCTCTTGTCTTCTCTTAGTAGCCATGGATACCCTGTCAAAGCTCACATATTCATCTATGCAGGCTGCTCCCAAGAAAAATACCAACCCAATTCACCTTTTGAAGCAAACGTCAACTCTTTTCTAGCATCACTTGCAAGCTCGTCTTCTCAAGTGTCATACAATAGCTTAGCTATAGGAAATGGAAGCTCTCCACAAGCTGATGGCAGCATATATGGGTTATTCCAGTGTAGGGGAGATTTGAAGATTTTGGACTGCTCCCAATGCATTCAAAGTGCTGTTACTCAAATAGGTTTGGTTTGTCCTTACTCTTTTGGGGCTTCTTTGCAGCTTGAAGGGTGCTACATAAGATACGAGCATGTTGATTTCTTGGGAAAGCTTGACACAAGTCTTAGGCACACAAAGTGTAGTAAAAGTAGTGTAAGTAGTGATGTTGATTTCTTTAGGCGTAGAGATGATGTACTTGCTGACTTGCAAGGAACAACTGGGTTTAGAGTGAGTAGTTCAGGTTTGGTTGAAGGTTTTGCTCAGTGTTTGGGGGATTTGAACCCAACTGATTGCTCTTCTTGCCTTGCTGATGCTGTTGGAAAGTTGAAGACTGTGTGTGGATCAGCTTCTGCATCGGACGTGTATTTGGCGCAATGTTATGCTCGGTACTGGGCATCTGGCTACTATGATTCCTCTTCAGGTACGAGTTACAACTCCCCTCTCTCTCTCTCTCTCTCTCCATATCTTTGATTGTCTCACACTTCCTTTTAGAACGGAACCAAGAATTTTTGTTTGGAGTCCGAATTGTAAAACTATATGATTTAATTTGTTATAGCTTTTAAATTATAGGATATAAAATATAGTTTTTCCTTATCTTTATAAGAGCACTTATGGCCAACCCTAGTCCTAGGGCCCCTTACTAGAGAAAGTCCACCAAATGTGGGCATTATGTGAATTTTTTATTAAGAAAAAAAAAAACTTATATTGGGAGTTGTGTATTTTTTCTCTACTCTTAAGAATGTCCAAAAATATAATATATTAATATAAATCCAACTCAATTAGTAGTAAGTGAATTATTTCATCTTAAAAGTAAGAATAATAATAAATGTAGTATGTTTCTCAAAAAAATAAATGTAGTATAAATAAAAATGTGTATAATATAGAATTTTAACATAAATATAAGTTATATATAATTAAAAAAAAAAAAAAAGCTCATTTAAAACTGTCGTCTCAGGACACTTAATTTAAATATTTGGATAAGTGAAACAATAATCCTTGTTTCCAGTTGCAATTTATTTACCATGAAAACAACAAATTTTTGTTAACATTTTTGCTTTTTTATTGGAGCCAATAATTAGCTCCTTGCAAACCTTAAAAAAAATAAAAATAAATAAAAAACTCATTCTGAGTATTCTATTGTATACTTTATTAATTATAATTTATCACACTTCATTTTATTTTCATTATACAATAATCAAAATTAAAAATTAAAAAAATATATCAAACAAACACATAACATATTACAGTTGATAGAATATATAAATATACAGTGAAATACCAAGAATGACCTAGAGAAATTTTATTCTTGCGAACCTCAGTGCTACAAGGTGACATAGTAAACGTACTTTCTTAAAATTATATTGACCACTTTAGAGTTTTCCACAGTGAGAGAAAGAAACGTTGAAAATTTTTTCCCAAAGCCAATGGTCAGCAAGTAATCTTTTTATAAAGTATAAGGCATCAAGGGTCACAAGTGCTTTAGCTACTGCTTTTGGGAACCTCCATTATAAGTGCCATTCCTCTCTCTCATCTTTTATCTCTTTAAACAATTTCTTTTATTCTTTTTGCTTTCAATTAAAGTATTATTTATGGATGCACAAGGTGTTATTACCCTATTATTAAACAATCAATGAGTCAATATTTGAGCCTTTACCAATATTATTAAACCATACTGTCCCATTCAAATAAGTGCCATGATTGTTATTAAAGCCTTATTCTTATAGAAAAGATAAGCTCCAATTTCAAGACAATCATTCCAACCAAAATCCGAAAGGTTTCTTATTCTCCCTCCACTTCTCAGTGACCAAATGGATCAAATAAAATAATTGTATCTAATCTTCTCAAAATTTTAAAACTTGCAAAGCCTGAAATATATAAATAGCACTATGTATAAAACATGGTTAGAAAGAAAGCTTTTATATATGCGGCTGCCAAGCATGCTCAATCTCCTATCATATCCTTATGTATAGTACTAATTCCCACTACCTTTTGCTTTGGGGTATTTGTATAGATTCTACTAGCGAGGACCAAGTGGGAAAAACAGTAGCAATTATCGTTGGTGTACTAGCAGGTGTAGCTGTTTTGATTGTTCTTCTGTCGGTTTGCCGAAAAAAAATGGGTAAAGTTTCCAAGTATGAGTAATAATTTTATTAGTAACCTTGTTATTGATGACTGTGATAATCAAACAATTCTATTTAACATACAGGTTAAGAAGATTGAAGATGTTATTGGTTTCTTTTCGGCCATTGGATGCTGTCATTGTCCAAGGTTTGCGGATGTTTGTACTTTGTTGTGATATCACTGTGACAACTTTGTTTTCTTCCATTTTTCCATTTTAATATAATATGGTTTTTGCACAAAAGAAGGTGGATATTGTCTACTGATATAAAGTGACATTCTTAATCGATCTCCATCAACTACAATTTGCTGCTGATTCTATTCCCCTCATGCTGTCCAACAACAACATCCCATCACTCCTCAATATATAATTTTCTTAAAGCACTTTTATTTTCTAAAACTTTGTAGTCTATACTGCTTTCAGGCCTTGTTAAGGTCTCATGTTAGAAATGAACTGGTTGACTTGTTTTGTTGAAGATATCAGTTTGCTGATCTATAGAGGTAGTAGAACTAAACTATTGAACATTTTAGAAGAGATGGTGACCCATAAATGGACGATCAATTAATTTATATATGACCATCAGAAGGTTAGAAATAGCATAGGTTAGTGCATGATATCTAGATTTAGTATTAAATTGAGTCACAACAGTTTGTTTCTTACCTTATTAGAAAATTAAGGAAAAACTAAGTAAGAAATAGTAACCAATGGTCCACTTGCTATCTCTAGGATCTCCAACCTTGTTAGCTTCGGAAGAGGCATGCATAATATTCGAGGAGGAATGGAGAAGAAATAAAAAGAGAATTAAGAGTGCGTAGAAGAAAGAATTTTAATGCGGTTCAACTTAATAGCCTACCTTCATAGTAGAAAACCTATAACAACCATATCTTCTATTTACAATAAACCTAGTAAAAGGTATATATACTAAAGAAAGCCAAGTTAACCCTAGTCTAAGTCAAGATTAACTTTCTTATTCTACGTAGGTCTTTAATAATATTGGGACTCTTGGGGTGGTGAAAATAGCCAAATACCCAAGGGAGTCGATTCCGTACCGTACCGGCCAGTATGGCTGGTATATATCATACTGGCAAGCAAATCGGTACATATAACCCCCCCTGTTTCATACCGGAAAAAATACCGGCCGTACCGGCCATGTACCGTCCGTATCAGCCAATTTTGGGCAATACCGACCGGTATAGAAAAAAGTTTTTTTTTTTTTTTTTTTTTAAGTTTTGTAATTTTTGAATTTTTGTTAGGGTAGAATGGTAACTTATTTGCATTAACTTATTAGTATTATTTGTTTTCTTAGTATGCAATGGTAACTTTTAAGCTTTCTATTTTTTATATTGTGTTTTTTTTTCCCCCTTTTAATTGATACTAAAGTCTAAAACCATGAATAATTAGTTCTGAATTGAGGAAATATTTTATGGTAAACTTTTATATTTATTATAATACACACACACACACACACACACACACACACACACACACATATATATATATATATATATTTTATTTATTTATTTATAAATATAAAAAATAGCTGTAAACCCGAAACGATACACTGGTATTGACCAGTATCCGAAATATATCGTACCGCTGGCCAAACCGGTATAGCCTCCTGTACGGTATTGACTCCCTTGCAAATACCACGTTTTGACAAAATTTGTGACAAACTATCACTATTTCGGAAATATTTAGCAATATATTTTTGCATGATACATCTAGACATCAACAAAGAGGAAAGCATGCAAACATAATCAATTAATGAATAGTTCATGCCAAGCACAAGTCAATAACTAGTAATTATTACATTCTTATCATCTTTGATTCTCCTCTAATGTATTCTCCCATCATCTCCCTCTATCCTTAAAAATCCAATTTATCATGAGACTTGCCTTTGAAAATTTACACGAACAAAAGAACCAAAAAGAAAAAGAGATGTCTTAAACAATACTAATCAATTCATAAGCAAATTTCGGCTTTTCGGTATGTAGCCAGAATGAAATTTTATTACCACTACGAGCATTCACATCAAGCTTGGTGAGGTTTTAGTCAAATTTATTTGGTCTAAAAATCCATTTTAAACAACTAATGTTAGATACTCTTACATTAGGCACAATACTTTACATTTGTGTGCTGAGACTCATAGCTCAACTAATTGACATCTCTTAATGCATCTCTGACATACAAGGTTCAAATCATCGTTTTTCACTGTAACTATCGATTTTAAAAAATAAATTAAAAATTAAAAACCTAATTTTATTACATTTTTTACTTTTTTATTCTCTCTCTCCTCCTGATTTTTTTTTCCTTCTCGTCTGTCTCTCTCTCTCTCTAGCTTAGAAAGAAAGAAAAAAAAATTTACGATCTACTTCTATACGGTCTTCTTTTCTTTTCTTTTTTTTTCCCTTTTTTTTTTCTTTTTCTGCCACCTACTACCATTAATTTTCTTTCGAGACAAGGACAATACCACATGTGATATTTGAGAACTTGTCAGGCCTCAAGCCTAGTTTTTTTGACATTTCCTATTCACCCAAATACACACTTTGGTAACTTGTGCATAACCGAACCCAAAAGCCTAAAATTCTGCATCTTCTTTTTACACTTAACACAATAGAGCATAGAAAAATCTGTAGGTACTTAGTTCATGAAAGTTTTGTATGAAAAAAAAAAAAAAAAACAAGGTACTCGACTTTGTGAAGGTCAAGTACTATAAAGAAGTACTCGATTTTCATAATATTGAATATCATATTGCTTTTTTAATTCTAGGTCAGCAATGTCATGCTGGTGACTGATTTAAGAACTCAAGTTTATGAAACTCGAGTATTATTTAAAACTCGATTTTGTAAAACTCGAATACTAAAAAAGTGATATATTACTAAATATTTTCGAAACAGTACTAATTTACCACAAATTTTGCCAAAACGTGATATTTGCCTATTTTTACCCTCTTTTCTCAAAATTAAGGCGGAACCTTGAATTTAAATTCGGGATGCCTTGAATACATATATAATGACAAAACGTTCAAGGCATGCCGAGATAACATATGATCATAGGTGATGGCCAACACTGATTGTTGGAAGCTACATAAACATATGGAAGCATCTTGCGCGGCTGTCATTGATGGAACACACGCAACATGTGCTACAAGGGAAGTGATCATGGTCACTATGCGACTCAAGATGCTTGTATAGTGGGTTTGCATGGATGTGCACGAGTCTTGCAAGACAACTGATGTGACACCTATGTTGACATGATACTAACGATGGGGCTAACGTCTAGCGAACATGAAATAGATTGTTCAATAATTACTGAACAATCTCACACATGGTAAGTTGAGACTCGAGACCACTAAAATAAAAATATATAAATTTTTTTACAAACAAAAATATATAATTTTTTATTTTAGTAAAATGAGACCACTAATTATGTATTTTTATATAAGCTCCCTCCGATAAAAGATTAACTAATTATATTTAAAAATAAAGTCTACAGAGTGTTTTTTTTGTAATAGAAATTTTTTAGTTTAAAAAATATCATTAAATAAAACTACTTTCAACGGAAAATTTTACATAGACTTTATAGTTTTGTTTCATTTATAAAAAAGTAATGGGTAAATTTTTTTTTTTTTTTTTTTTTTGAGAAAGAAGTAATGGGTAAATTAGTTGTTAAATCTTAGAGTTTTGAGTTATGTTTCATTTAAACTTCAAAATTTCTAAAAGATTTTCGTCTCAATCTTATAGTTTAGATAGTTTTATTTAAATCTTACAGTTTTGGGGTTTTCTTTTTTTTTTTTGGGTAAATTCATAAAAACCTCAAATCTTTGAAAAAAAAAAATTTAAACCAACTCTTCACATGATGTTCAATGGAGTTAATGGAAAAAAAAATTGGATTGAAAGTTTAAATGAAATGATTTTAGTAATTTTTAGGTTTAAGTGAAACATTTTAAATTGGTAAAATTTTAACAATTAGCATATATATATATATATATATATGTTCTTGATTGGGTATTATTCAATCTTGATAGAACTTTATCCATTTTCACCTAAATTGGTGAAATTTATATCCAGTTAGCTTAAGGATTATAAAAGATAAGATAATATACTGAAAAATAATGATTTAATTTTCATATTTTTTGGAAACGCATATGTGCTCTAATTTCACAACATAAGCATTGTTATTTACCGTTCACGTTCAGGTTCAGGTTCAAGTTCTTTTTTTTCTTTTTCTTTTCTTTTTTTTTTTTCAAGAAAAAAAAGTTCATGTATTAAAAAAAAAAAAAAAAAATTCTTCACTAATTCAATGTACCTATATATTACTAACAATTTAAAGATTTTTGGTGTGAAACGTCTCTAATGTAATTGTGAAACGTCTTTATCACTTTATACTATATTTATTATACATCATTTTTTGAAGAGAAGTGCTACGTCCACAACATTTTTACAACAAATCATATATGATAAGTTATTATTAGTTCTAATTTGAATCAACAACTTAATTACCTTTTTGTCTACTCATAACAACCAATAACAATCTACTATTTAGGATTCGTCGTGAAAATATTGTGAACATAGCATTTCTTTCTTTTGGAACCCATTGTACCTCATGTTTTTAATCACTAGACTAGATGCGTGCATTGTTCTTGTGTGTTAAATAAGCTACCAAGTGCCAACCCATTGGGACAGCCGAAAATTTTAACAATCAAGACTGTTCATATTTCATAGTATATTACTCATTCTCTTTATTGCATAATTTATAAATATATAAAATAAGAATTTGTATGATAAGAATTGGGAATGTTACGCGCCCCAGGAGTACATCCCAAATAAACAATCATCCCACTTTTGATTACTTGACTAGGACTTCTGCTTGGCAATCTCTTTTGCATGAAAATTAGTTGGTACTATATTTTCTAATATGGAAATCCAATTGGCGTATTAAATTTCTTGTTTGTGGAACTTACCTTCAATGGAAGACAAAATTGATATTTTCACAAAAGATGTTCACGAGATAATGCCCCGCTTTTTTTAGGAAAAACAATATGAAAGGAATTGTTGTACATTCCTTATGTAGAATCATAAAATTAATGTGACCTAGATTTTCTCACAATTCCTACAGCCTATATAAAACCCAATCATTGTAAATCAATTCTCACATCCTGTTCTATCAAATACCAAAAAAGAAAAAGAAAAAGAAAAAGAAATTACACTCTGAAAATTGAAGAACGAAAGGATGGTGTACAACAAAACCTTTTTGGAACACGTGATGGCGATGGTTGGTGGTCAGTGGGTCTGGAAGGTGTACTTTTGCAAGGAGTTCTGTATCAAAGGCTGAAAATAGGAGGTTGTTCTTGGTGTATCATGAAGTATTGGGTTCAATTAAAAGTAATTCCTATTTTATTTTTATTTTTTACTAATATTTTGTAAGAGAAATAAAATTATTTTTCTTTGATCTCACTCTCTTTTCTTAGTTTCTATTTCATTATTTTGTTTGTCAGGTAATGATCGAGTTTCTTGAGGAAATGAATTTTATTAATAAATAAACTAAATAGAGTATTGTTATTTTGAGTCATGAGTAAAAATGATACTCGCAACTCTTATCCTTAATATATATATATATATATATATATATATAAGGTAAGAAAAAAGCTAGAGTTCAAATCTTAGACATTAGGCAGTAACCACCATGAAAAGTGTCGCTATTACTTGAACTTCATCTTTAATATTTTTTTGTAGAAACTTTTTTCTAGAAAATGGAAAAGAAAAGAAAATTATGAAATTGGTTAAGAAATTCCATTTATTTCTGAAGTATATTTAACCAGAGTTTAGCTTACCTCCAGTACTTTTTTAACTGAAATTTTTTTCTATCTTAATGAAAAATTGCCACATCATTCACTAACTAAATAAAATGTGGATATTAAAACCCACTATCACTTGTCATTGTATATTTAAAATAAAAGGACATATTAAAAAAATACTGAAAGTAAGCCAAACTTATTTAACCATTTTGCTGCCCTTTTGTAGTTTTGTACCATACTCATTTATTTTGAGATACAAGACTAGCGTCAGCACAACAAAAAAAAAAAAAAAAAAAACCTCTATAATTTTTATTTTTTTTAGAATTCTACATTTCTGAGATGCAAATCGTGAGTAAGAAACAGGGAGTGTTTATTTAGAATTCCACTTTTAAGGCATTTTGCAATGGTAACTTTGGGGATAGGTAACATATGTATTTCATAAAAAAAAAAAAAAAAAAAAAAAAAAAAGGTAACATTTAGTAAATAAATGAAGTTATACCATTGTGGGTAACTGAATATTATTTTCCCAAACACTCAAAGCATTGAGCTTCAATTTAAATATTTAAATATTATGTGAGTTCCAGTTAGCTCAACTGGTAAAGTCTCTGATGGTTGAATAAGAGATCTGGGGTTCAATCCCCGCCTACACAAAAAACCGATTGGTGTCTTGGTCTGATGATAAAGAGTTATCATCCGGAACGAACACCATAAGTTGAAACTCTCTAAAAAAAAAAAAAAATTTAAATATTATAGTGAATGTAATAAATAAGGAAATTAACATGATGGGCTTGTTAGAATCAAGGTGGTCGATACCGTACCGGCTGTATACCGGTATCGAAACATCAACGTTTCGTACCGGTTTAAATACCGGCCGTACCGGCCAATACCGGGCGTACCGGCCGGTACAAAAAAAGTTTTTATTTTTTATTTTTTTTTAAGTTTTGTAATTTTTTTATTTTTTTTAGGGCAGAATGGTAACTTATTTGTATTAACTTATTAGTATTATTTATTTTCTTAGTATGCAATGATAACTTTTAAGCTTTCTATTTTTTATATTGTGTTTTTTTCTTTTTCTTTTAATTGATACTAAAGTATAAAATCATGAATAATTAGTTCTGAATTGAGGAAATATTTTATGGTAAGTTTTTATATTTATTATAATATATATACACACACATACATATATATATCTATATATATATATTTATTTATAAATATAAAAAATAGCGGTAAACCCGAAACGGTACACCGGTATTGACCGGTATCCGAAATATATCGTACCGTTGGGCAAACCGGTACAGCCTCCAGTACGGTATTGACTCCCTTGATTAGAATACAAGCCCAGTCTTTATCAGTGCTCATAGAAAGAACTTCAAAATAGTTTTTGAATTGTCTGGGAATGGGTTCTACAAACGAGCGCAAGATTTTCACACATGTGAGTAAATTTGTGTGATCTGGACCATTTAATCAAATTTAATATACACATTTTACAATCTGACAGATTATCTGGATGTATTTCAAATCTTGAATATAGGATTTTTTTTTTTTTTTTTTTTTTTTTTGAGAATCCATTTTTTTTCAATATAGGATAGTAAAACAATAGTAGGAGTGAAAATATTTAATTTAACCAACCTAGCAAGTGGTCTAATGACTAGGCCTTGAGCCAACAAAATTTTGGTTTTGGGTTTCCACTAATCTCGAGCGCATTAATTCTCATTTCTCCTTATGTTATACGGATATATAAGGTTTTTTTTTTTTTTTTTTCCCCACTAAAAAAAAGTTTAATTTTAATGTTATTTATGAAAAGTCTCATGGTTCTCTCATTAATTTTGTTTTCTACAAGTAAGACTTGAGTCCTGATTTGATATAATAGAACATAACGAGGTGATACACTTAACATTTTGGCCAGATTCCATCCCTTACATAAAATCACTACATTTTCTAAATTCATACCCATATAACATGTTCTTAATCTATCAAACTTTTTGTGTGAAAAAAATAAAAGCTATGCAGATTTGGACCCTTGGGCACTTCTTCTCCCTAGAAAATTCCAAGACGATTCTCTCCCTCCTTAAAATATTGGCATCAAAGCTATGGTTCATCAACTTCTGCATGAAATAGTGTATACAGGTGGTGCAACTCTTATAATTAAGGGTGCTTCTTACTCTTACCTTCTTACGTACGTATAAGGGTTGAGTCCCATAATAGGTAAAAGTACAATTTTTTTTTTTTTTTTTTAAAGAGAGTAGTTTATTCATAATTTTATAAAAGATTTACGTGTTAAGATAAGTTAGTTCAATGTGGTAGATGCTCACTTGTGAAGTAAAGATTAGTTATGAGCTCACACATGAGGATTCGGTACTTCTAATTAATATAGCCCTATAAATTAAACAAAAATATATATATACACAAAGCTACAATTAAACATATATAATGAAAGGAGGTTGTTCTATCTTGAAGTTTTGGATTCAAGATTTATAATAATCTTTTTTTTTTTTTTTGGTTATTTACTTTAGTAAGAATAATATAAGTACATGCCCTTCATTCTCTCTTTCTCTCTCTTTTCGATTCATTTTGTTTTTTAGGTAATGATTGGGTTTCTCAGGGAAATGATTTTATTAATAAGTTGTGTAAGGACGCAATTTGAGTCCTAGGCTCAAAAGGTAAAATGATCTAGGCTCAAAGAACCCAATACAATGAATTTGTAGAAAGTGAGTTGGAAAAACTAGGCTGTAATGAGTTAAGTAGCAATTATAGTAAATCCAAATGATGATAAAGTAAGATAGATTGGTTTTATCTAAAGCAAGTCGTCCTCGGCTCAATCCGAGGAGGTCAATTCTTATATATAATCCTTGAATTTGATTACAAATACAGTTTTTATTGCTACGGTCTTTCTTTCTCAATTCTCTAATCCCCATTTCTTAGGATCTTCTCCATGTTTTATATTCTCTTCTTTCTTTCATCTCCATCTTTCACGTGTATATTAGATTGCTAGTGTTGATCCTTGTCTCATCAGCCTCTTCCTGAAGTCTTTGGGAGTAGCTGTAAGGCTGAAAAATACTATTTAGATATCACTTCCTCATTAATGCGGTCAGAGAGTTAGCTACAAAGTATTTAATGCAGTGATAGCAGCTTTCTCTTAGATATTTCTCAGCTCCCATTTGTTCTATACATTCATAATGCATATCCATATCAATAAAATTTCCTGGAATGTCACTCTGGATGACAGAACACACTATCTGATTTCTGCTTTGTTTAGCCGATGAGATACTCCTCCTTGGCCTACCTTTCCCAGCCTTCTCATTTGTAACTTACTCATGGAATTCTGAGTCTTACATCTTCATTACTGTTTATCTGTCCTCGGACAATTAAACATCCTTAGACAAGGCCCAAGACCCAACATATACTTTTGGGCCTCTTATCCCTACAAGTTGAATTATATATGTGTTTTTATTCTAAATCGTCTCTCTTTCTTGAGTAAAATGATAGCCTCATAGTTTGCTTCTTCTAGAGTTAGGAGTGTGCATCTAACCCACTAACCTGCCAAAACCGACTCAAACAAACCCAACCCGCCAGGTTGGGTCGGTTTTTAGGGGTGGGTGGGTTGGGTTGGGTTGGGTTGGGTTTGAGTCATAACAATCACAACCAATCTAACCCGACCCGACCCACCTCTATATTTAAATTTTAAATTTCAAATAATATATATTTAATATATATATATATATATATATTTAAAGCCATATTATATAATTAATAATTTTTTGTTTAATTTTTCCCCTATTCAGCTCTTCCTATATAAAACTCAATTACTTCGCAAACTCTAACAATTTTATTTCTCTCTCTGCCACCTCCCATTCCCACTCTCTCACTCTACTCTTATTTGTTTATAACTAAGTTAGGATACTGATTCATGTATATTTTGTTTATCAACTCAGTTGACTATATTTTGTTTATAACTGAATTAGAATACTAGTTAATGTATATTTTGTTTATCAACTTAGGTGGCAAGTGAGATATTTTTTTTGCTCAATTTAATAATAATAGTAATAAGAATAAAAATTGTCCGACCCATGGGTTCAACCGGACCCAACCCGATCCATGTGGGTTAGGTTGAATGCCTATGATGGGTTGGGTTGAATTTTTTTTAACCCACTATGGTGAGTTGGGTTAAAAAATTCTTTTAACCCGACCCATGCACACCTCCATCTAAAGTGCTGTTTCATGCTCTTTTTGTTGTAGAGGCTTCTTGTAGAACACGAAAATGAAAAGAAGATTGTAAAATTGGTTTTAAAAAACTCCATTTTTTAGAGCAATTGCAGAAGAGCATTCGTATCATTCTGTCAAAAATTTGGCCTATTTTACACTAAAAACTTACCCTTTCTATTTACAAAAACAATTTAAATAATCATTTATTATTATTATTATTATTTTATTTTTTAACTTATCCACCTACCCACTGCCCACTATATCCACAACACGGTCCTCTAACCATATCTACCACAGACTCTATCCATCAGATCATCTTTATCTCTCTATTTTTCTCATTCTTCAAAACAATACTCTCTCTTCTCCACAGCCCAACCATCTCCTCTCTAGCTCTAAAACTCTGTCTCTCACGATCCTCAATAGCCAAAGCTCGCCTTAAGCTTCGTCCAAGGCCAAGAGCCCCAAAGCCTTCGCCAACACCGGCGGTGGCAGTGAAGATTTGCTGCAGCAGCACCGCCACAAACATTGGTCCAAATCTTCAGTCTCTCTCATGGCAGCGGTGAACACTCCACCCAAGCTTCCATGGCAGCGGCGACAGCAGCTTCTGCATAGGTTTTGGTTTGATTTTCTACTGATTTGGGGTTCGATTTTCTGTTGATTTATGGTTTAATTTTCCATTGATTTTTTGGTTGGAGTATTATGTGTTGTAATGGTGGTGGTGGTAAAGTGGTGCTAGGTTGTGGTGGTGGGTGGATGTTTGATTGGCTGTGCTCTTTAGATAAAGAGAGAGAAAGAGAGAGAGAGAGAAATGAAGAAGAAGAGAGAGCTTTGACCGGTGAGAGAATAAAATAAAATATTGATTCGCAGAACTACAGTCACCATGTAATATACACACTTTTACCAAATACTCTAAAGTCTCAAACCTTTTTATTTTTTATATGGGAAAAGTCTCAAACCTTTGAGCTTCAATTTAATAGTGAATGTAATAAATATGGAAATTAATTCACATAATGGGTTTGTTAGAATACAAGCCCATTCTTTAACAAGGCTTATACAAGAACTTCAAATCCATTTGTTTTTGAATTGTCAGGGAGCGGGTTCGGAAATGAGCGTAAGATTCTGGACCATTCAATCAAATTTCATACGACAGATTATCTGTATGTATTTCATGGATGGTAAAACAATTGCAAGAGTGAAATAATTAAATTTAATTTTGATGTTATTTATGAAAAAGTCATGTGGTTCTCTTATTAATAAATAATTTTTTTTTTGTTTTCCTGCGAGTAAGACTGGAGTTCTGATTGATTAATATAATAATAGAACGCAACGGGGTGATATGCTTTGGTCAGGTTCATGCTTTGTGGAGTTCTAATTAGTTCAATTGGTAAAGTTATTGATGGTTATATAAAAGATTTGGGGTTTAATTTTCGCCTACACCAAAAACTAATTAATATCTTGATCTGATGATAAAAAACTATCGTCAAGAACGAATACCATAGATTGAAATTTTCTCCCAAAAAAAAAAAAAAAAATGAAGAAGGATTCATGCCTTATCATAACATTACTACGTTTTCTACATTCATACAATATGGGTCTTATGTGATTTTTTTTTTTTTTTTAATTTTAAAAAATACGTAAGTTGTACATTTTTTTTTCTCCACTCTTAATATGGTCCAAAGAATTGAGTGATGCTATTATAAATTTTATAAATTGATGTGTCACCAATGATAATTAAGAAGCAAATTTTCATTAAAAAAAAGTTTATAATAAGCAATTTAAACTCATTTATTATCTTGTTGAAGTGCCACCAATTATAAATTAATGTGGCAAGAAAAAAATTATAGTATTGAACATTAACCAAATTAACCAAATTGACGGTTAATAAATTGTATATTATTTAAATGTTATTTACATATGAAAAAGGCTTTAAAAATTACCACCTTACACCTAAAATTGTATTGAACCAACCCTAATATAAGATGTTCTTAGCATATCAAACCTTTTGTATGGAGAAAAAAAAGTAGTGTATACATGTGGTGCAAGTGCAAGTGTGCAACTCTTATAAGCGTGCCTCTAATGTATAAGCATTGAATCCGATACTGAGTTAAAGTAAAAGTAAAAGTTTTTATTTTTTGTTTTTTAAAGTAGTTTATTCATGATTTTATAAAAGATTTACATGTTAATTAAAACTTTAAGGTGTGGGTGATCAATGTGATATATTCTCGCATGAGGAGGAGAGATTCGTTATGAGCTCAAACATGAGAATTCGGTACTTCTAAATTCTAATATAGCCTTTTAATATATATATAACTTGACCAATTTATTTGGGTAACTGTCTCAAATAATTAGAAACCAATATAGATCGAAGATCACTGAATCGTTTTATTTGGCCATAGATTATACATAAACAAAATATGAACCAGTTACCACGACATTAACCAATATTTGCAGTTATCTCTAGAAAGTTGGCAAGTAGTTTTTAGCAGGGTTTGAATGCTATCCCTTCTAGATTTAATTATCTATCACTTTGTTTTCAAAGATTTGAATCTTAAAAAGTGAAAAGCATACCTTTTCTTTTTCTTTTTCTTTTATTAGAAACAAAACATACATTTTTCAATTGGTCAATGATGTCGATTGCTTAACTATGGGTAAAATCCATTGGTCACAAAATTTTGGTAATTAAATTGGAATAATTAACAAGGGGTCACCGTCAAATTACAGTTCGAGTAATACATTGTTATTAATTATTATAACATTACTTTTTTGGGAAAATCATCCCTGACTTACGTGACAAATCATCACATATATTTTTTAAACAAGCACTCTGATTATCTATATGACTTGTTAAGAAATTTGTATCTCAAAATGCTTACCTATCTATGCATATCAATAGAATGTAGAAACCTCATTCTATACAATAAAGCAACCTTAGCCAAAAGTTCCGTGCAGAATATTAAACATAATTGATTTTATTTATTTTGAATCCTTCATTACAACTTATCAAAGAATGACAACTATTACACACTCTTTTTTTTTTTTTTTTGGCAACAATCAACTTATATTTTTACCATAAGGAACTCATATGCAAATTGACAATTGAAAACTATTGAACAAATTGAAGGCATGTATATAGCAATTTCTTTGAAAAAAAATTAAAGGCCAGCTGTGTAAGGCACGTTGGTAACCGGCAACCATGAACCGCCAGAGATGAAGTTTGCAACAGTGTATTGTGAAGCTATAGATGCACTAGTAATGACATGGTAGCCAGGCCAATTAACTCTATTAGCAGTCGATGAGCCTGGCCCCGTGTTGGCATACTCCCCATAGTACAAGGTATTAAGGGCAAAATTTCCACTCCATTCCTTCCATCCAGCTGGAGAAATCAAGCTATCTAAGTATGTTTTCATAAAAACCGTGCGTGAATACTTCTTCCATGGCCTCCCTAAGTATGTCTTAACCGAGCTCTGGGACGGCATTAAACTTGAAGCAGCCTTGACTGTACAATCATGAATGGAAATTCCAGTGTTTTGATTAGGGTCAGTCCTACCTTGGGCAGTGAGAGTGTTGGTCTTGTTAGGAGGATAACGAGCATAAATATTACAATTTTGCAACACAACCGCAGCATTTCCAAATATGAAATCAACTGTACCATATATGTCACATTCCCTGTAGAATTGCCTTTGGGAATGGACATAGAGGGTGTCTTGATACCCTTCCAAGCTGCACCTGTAAAATACCGAGAGATCAGACCCAGAACGAAGGGCCACGGCTTGATGATTTGCTGCTCCAGCAGTGTTCCTTATAGTGATGTCGCGAGCAATGAATCCATCTCCCACAACAGCTGAAAATTCAAAATAACAAAGAGCTTAATTTTCATGTCAATATTTTAGTCAAATTCTAGATTAACATTCATTATTTTAGCAAAATTATGACTATATAAGCTGTAAGACATAATATTTTGGGGTAATCAGTTGTAGCAAGTTAGCTAGGACCACAAGTAATTAAATACGACAATAGTTATCAGCATAGAAGCATTATTATATATACAAAATCTTGTCAAATTAGATGACTTAGTAATCGTACTTAATTTTGAAAAGAAGGCTAAAATATATAATCGATAACTAAAGCCTCTTGAAAATTAAGAAAGTACCTATCCAATATATTTATTGAATGCGAATCTTACAAATTCAAGAGAACCCCATGTTATGGACATCCAATACATACGTTAGATGCAAGAGACAATTTTTCTATGCTTTGAACCTAAACCTACATGTGTGACCTGGAGAGATTTTTTTATTTTTTATTATTAATTTTAAAATCCAAAACCAAGCCTTGGTTTGGTATATGAATAACGTGCATTATGCATGAAATATGACTCCTTTCAAATTTAAAGTTTGACCAATAATCTCACTAAAATTTTTAAATTATGCACTCAATTAACTCAGTTGACTTACATATCTAAAAATTCAACTGAGGTCAATTTACGCAGGGAGGTTTTTTTTTTTCCCCAGAACTAGTCAGAAGTTTCTTGGTATTCTTGCGTTTCTTGATCCAGACCTTTCAAACCTCTAAACTCCCACTTCTTATTAATCTCTTCTGTCACATATCTAAACGTAACTTTTTTTAGTCCAAGCCATGATTTTATCTACTAAAAAATATAAATATATATGTAATATTTTGTAGGGAACCAATTAACAACAATTTCTTAACACTAAAATTTACCATATATATTATTAGAAATCAATTTAATTTACTTACCAATTGTGGCTGAATTGAAGGTTGTAGAACCTCCACCAACACTTTTGCTCCCAGTGACTATGGTTTTTCCTATACCATCTCCTACCAACATAATATTGTTCAACTTTATCTCAACATTTTTTTTGTATGTCCCAGCTTTCACGTATATCACAAACCTCCCACTTCTTGAGTGTGACGAAGTTGCACTTATCGCCTCCTTTATCGTCTTATAATTCCCTGAACCATCTTGTGCCACCACAATATTAGCCTTAGGAGCTGAAGAAGATTGCAAGAGTTTCCAGTCCCCGGGCTTAACCCAAGTTGGGAAACCATGTTTGTAACTCGGTACAGTGTATGGAACTTTGTTAAGAGATAAAGCGTTGCTAATTAGCTTAGAAACGTTGTTTGACATCAAGGGCAAGAGATTGTCCGGGACCCCTAGCTCTATAAACCCGGCCCGACAAGTCTCAAGGTTGGTTAGAGCCGTGCTGAGCCATGTTTGAGCATCGGTTTGGCTGCACTTGACATTAGGGCCAATGGTTTTGTTAAGCCTGTGGTGGGTATACTCATAAAGCTCAAGGCAATCTGCCCATGCAGCCTTTTCACGAGCATTTTTGCACTTGGGCCCTAGTGAAATTATGTTACTTTGAGCTTTTAGGGCACGTTCTAGTGCTAGTTGCTTTGAGATTGTGAAAAAATTGGACTTTTGCTTGATGGGGCTGTGGTAATTAAGCTTCTGGCTTAAAAAATACTCACATGGCTCAGGGTTTGGGGTTTGGCTGCACCATTTTTTAATATCTGCTTGAGAGTAACCAAGAATGGTTAGAGACAGAAAAAGAGACACAAATAGAGGTGCAACCAATGCTCGAAGTGCCATGTTTTTTGGCCTTTTTGATGGGCTATAAAAAATGTTGGACAGACAATGGACAATATTAGATGTGAATGATTGGGTGTTTGGGATTTGTTTGGGACTTAATTAATGCCTCCAGATTGATACTTATATAGAAGAAGAAAACCATAAGAGACGTAACAATGTGGGAAGCACAACTTTTTTTTTTCTTCTTCCAGTTTTTATAATAATTAATGACATTTATTTTTTCAAAATCAGAATGAATGATATTACAAAATAGATAACATATTAGAGCGGCTAACAATATTTTTATAAAATAATACTTATAATACCGTTGGTATTGCAATAGTTTGTAGTTTGGTTAGGAATAGTTTTTGAAAAAGTAACTAATATTGACTAAATTTTGTATGTTTGACCTTAGAAGATGAAGGACATGCTTGGAGGCTAGAAAAGCGTATGCATGCAATAAATATTGTATGATTGAAAATTTAGCGTCAGAATCTTAACGCGTGGTTTTCTAATCACGTAGGTAATTGGGACAGCCTACCTATATTGAAGCGGCTTGGGACATTTTGATTGGGAATGTTTTTTTTTTTTTTTTTTTTTTTTTTTTTTTTGAGAAGGTTTTGATTGGGAATGTTATGCTCGGTTTATTGTCAACTTGCATCTATCGCTGGACCACAGGATGATATTAATGATCAAAATTAAAAAAGATTATCTTTTTCATTGAAGAGACTAATCAATGGTTTGGCTCTCCTCTCACTACAACAAAACGTATTTTCAGTTATGAAAAAATTCGTCACTAAAAAAAAAAAAACATTCATAATAATATGAATTTAAACCACCTTATAACTCTATGCAAGTCACTCGCTTGCTTCAACACAACAACTAATCACAAAAACAATAATCAACATCACGATATATAATGCTTACAAGTATTAAAAACAATTATATAGGATCCATCACATATACATCAACAATATTCATTCACAATTCCAAAAAAAATAAGACACTCTCAATATAAATTTAAATCACTTTATAACACCATACAAGCCACCCGTATACTCGAATACAACAACCCACCACAAAAACAATAATCAACATCACGATATATAATGCTTACAAGTATTAGAAACAATCACACAGTATCCATCATATATACATCAACAATATTCATTCACAATTCCAAAAAATAAGACACTCCCAATATAAATTTAAACTACCTTATAACACTATACAAGCCACCCGCTTGCTCGAATACAACAACCCACCACAAAACCAATCATCAACATCACAAGTATAGTGTTTTTTAAGTATTTAAACAAATTTTACTTACTATGTGTCGAGGGAGAAATTGATGCCTCTATCTAAGATGTTGGGTGTGGGGGCCTTTTTTGTTGTACTGGGCTGGGCTGCCTCTTGTGGTGGTAGGCCCAAGTTTTCAGAGTAAGGGAGTTGAGATCGGTCCAATTGCAACTCAATTTGGGCCGGCTTGTACACAAACTATGCCTCGTCTGCCAGGAGTATGCTTACGGCAGGCAGCGTTGTTTCAGACAAACTGTGGCAGACAGATATGACAATAATAACAAAATAGAGTACTCTGGGTATTGAACAAGAAATGACCAAATGATCCCTATTTAAGCAATGTAATCGCAATAATGATAATTATTTTACAAAGAGAACAAAGGGAGCAAAGTAATATATAAGTTAATCAGAAGAGAAAAAGAAATCAAATTTAATCCGGTCCGCAGAAGCAAAACAAAGAGGATAGAACGTCTCTTCTCAACACAATCAATCTCCTAGGTAAATCCTATCGTGGAAATTGATTGTTTTGAGGCAAATGGACCTGATTGGTTAATGTCCGAAGGAACCCCTTTTGCTTTTGGAAGAGGGCAAGGATTTTGAGAGGGAGAGAGGGAAAGAAACCTATCGTTTCATGCCGGCCTAACTCTCTATTTTCTTTTTCTTCCTTTCCCTTGTTCTTTTTTCGTTTTTAGTATTTCTTTAGTGGTTTTTTATCACCGCGATTTTACGTTGTATTTCTTCCTTCTTCCTCTGTGTCTGTATGTCCCCTGTACATGACAAAAGGCTTCTTTTTTATAGTGCCTACCGTGACCGAATTTTACTATTCTACCCTTTAACCACCTTTGTCTGGTCTGGGTGTACTTGCTGACCATCACTGTTCCGTCTGCGTGCCACTCCCTATTACCAGACAAAGACAACTATTTTGTTTGTTAGTCTGTCGTGGCCCCTCTTCCTATCACGACGCTGATGCTCTCTCTCTCTCTCTCTATCCCTCATGGCATGCACCTAGTGGTTCCAACTCAGCATTGCATCTTTTGGGAGGTATGTCATCCCAGCAGGATGTATCCCCTAAAAGAACTTGAGCAGGGACCCCAAAATAGGTTTTCTCCTCTCCCCACCGCCAAACCATGCCCTCTTACCTCTGACCCATGACCTCACCATGTCCCATATTGGCTGGGTATAGGCTGGTGGTGTCTGGGCATTGCGCGTACCTTCTATTCGTATATGTTCGAAGTCTGCCTGCTTCTCATGCATCTGCCGCGGTCTGGAGGCTTTGTCTGCATAGTCCGCCGTCCGTTTCTGGCCTTTTATGAGCTGCTCTTTTTTGATTTCCTGCTCCCTTAGGGACTGGGCTTTATTTGGTACTGGGTTTTGCATTTCTTTCAACCCATTTCTTAATTGCCCTGACTTCCTGTCATATCACTTGTCATTTCTGCCGTAATGACTTACTCCAGCTGGGCCTCTTTTAGGCCTGCTGTTTTATTCCTTTCCCCAGTGGCTTAGCATGGCCACTGGTGTTCCTACTCATGGGCTCTAACATCCCTTTTGTTTTCTCTTGGGCATCCCTGGCCCATTTGCTTTCTCTAGGCTTCCTTGGCCCATTTACTAACTCTGCATTCCCATGGGCTTTTACCAATTTCATTGGGCTTCCTCGGCCCAATTTCCTTATTCTCATCCTTGGAGTTTACGGGTTTGTCATGAACCCCTTACTTTCTTTGTTTACAATGCTTTGGGCCTGCCGTGGCCCATTCTCACTTTTCCACATCATAAACTGTCCATGGGTGCTATTTCTCTCTTTCCGAGCCTCTTCAAGCCCATTTGCCTCCTCAAGACCCATTTGTTTATATTATGGGCCTGTGATCCATTATTCCTACCGCTCGAGCTTAATGGTTTTACTCTATACTTGCCATTTCTTTGCTGCCTGTGTTGCTGGGTTGGCTCCCTTCCTTCTATTCGGGTTTCACAAAAAATGACCCTTAACATTGGGAAGTCAAGTCGAAACTCGACTATGGGCTCTTGAGATGATACCCAAAAGTTTTCGGTGTGATTACAAAGCCTATCCAAACAAGAAACAAAGGTTGCACTCAACAAAAATAGCAACAAAAAGCCCAATGAAAAACACGCTATAATAATACGTTAGTGGTCCTGGTCTAATAGTTCAAGTGAAATAAAATCTCCAGCGACAAGGGTAAAATTACACTTAGTCCAGAAAAGACAAATTTAAACAGTCCAATGGTCAATGATTAAATAAATTTAGGAATGTGTTAGGTCCTGGGGGTCCTTGCATGTCTTGGTTAAGGGAGTTCATTGTACTTTCAACTATCATTACATCAGTAAAAGGGAAAGGTTCGATTGTTACATATACATTATATCCTTCAACCGTAAAATAAAATGTGAAAATTAAAGGTTCCATTGGGAGAGGGAAATGATTAATTGGCATCGTGTGAAGGGAAAGAGGGATCACAGCTCAGTGCAGCAAGTATTAAACTAAGATTTTGGTGGGTGTGTATTCATAAGGCATGAATAAGACAATGTGGGATGTTTTAGTGAGTGAGATGAGATTAACTCTAAGATTAAGGCTTTTTGTGAGTAGTGGGAGGCATTTGTGGGCTGTTTTAGAGAGTGAGATGAGATGAGATTAACTTTGAGATTAAGGCTTTTTGTGAGTAGTGGGAGGAATTTGTGGGCTATTTTAGTGTAAAAGAGAAGGAAAAGAGTGTATCAGGTTAGATGAACGTCGGCTGAAAGGGATGAGTAGTGAGCTTAAAGAGAGTTGAATTGCAAGTAAAATGACCAATCAATCAGAAGGTTTCAGAGGGCAGTTGTTGTGTCTTTGGGCTGAGATGGCTTATGCTTTTATAATGGAGTTTAGAGCAGCATTAATTAACAAGAATCCAAAAACATGGGTCTGATTCAGGGGTGGAGAACCAAGGTTAATCTTCTTGGGATTTTTGTGTCAGAAGTAGAAGGTTTGCTTTATGAGTTGCTTTGCTTCTTTGGGTAATGATGAGATTTTGCATTAAATGCCAGGATTTCTGGGGTTGAGCTTAATCAATGTGATTAGGGCGTGTATCAAGAGCAAATCCTAAGGCTGTAACTGAGATTTAGACCCCCAAGAAGTAAGATTCAACACCCCAAGCCAAGTGTCAAGTTCTAAACCTACTTTAAGGGGTTCCGCTGAAGATCCCCTTATGCCCTCCAAACCACATGTTCCCAATTTTTTCCCTTTTAGGATTCATGGGCTTGGCACATGAATCATTTCTTGAATGTTTTTAACATTTATAACATCAATTTACTGGAATTTGAATAATTTGGTTTCAGCTCCTCTTCTGCTGGAGGTGCAGTCTTGAATAAAGATGATGGAGTCTCCTCACCCTTTAGACTTCAGCTGATGTTACAAGCCTTGGGTACTGTTCACGTCAGGTAGAGAGTGGCCAAAAGCCAATGGGACAGCCTCTAGTTCATTCTTAAGGACTTAGTTCTCTTGTTGTGCTTCGGTTTGGGATGAACAAGGGCTGTTTTTTGCCTACTTTCAGTCCTTTGTTCCTTGATAGGATCTCTTTGATTGGGCCTGTCCACCTAGGCTGGTTCACTTGGGTTAGGTTGTGTGCATCCTACAAAATCAACAACACATGTTGCCATGGGTTTTCCTTCCTTATGGACTTTTTATTGGTATGTATTCTTTGGGTTTTTTATAGATACTTGTAATGGGTTTTTTGGGCAATTAATTGTGATGTTTGAAACAATATGACAAGTTTTTCAAAATACCTTTGAAAATAACCTTTACTATGATGGATTCCATAAATAATGTTCATGGCTTCTAATAGTCGCATCATAATTTAAATAATAAGCTTGTGGGATCGAGTATTTTCCATGAGCGTTGAAAATATATTTTATGGATGTTGTGATGCAAATAATGACCATGTGTTTCATGGGTTATAATATGAGATTATATTCTTCAAGATAACTCCTGTGGGGAGAATTTTTTGTTCAACCCCACTGCTAATTGTCCTCTTTGGGGAGCCAAACTCGCAAGGTTTTGTTCTGAAGGGGTGGGATTGTCCCCAATCGCCTA
Source organism: Quercus ilex subsp. ballota (assembly GCA_032727855.1). Taxonomy (NCBI): domain Eukaryota; kingdom Viridiplantae; phylum Streptophyta; class Magnoliopsida; order Fagales; family Fagaceae; genus Quercus; species Quercus ilex. The sequence goes on from CM064911.1 coordinate 39,462,155, forward strand.
AATATGCGCCCCACTCATGGTTTATAAGCCCTTGGAGCAACCATGAGTGTACCACTACTAACACTCAAAAAATTCACCCCACAACTCCCTATGAGCTTTTATAAAACAATTGCCATGGTTTTTTACCGTAGTAATTCTCAAGCAATAATTATGCCATGACACTTTTTCTTTGCCAAGCATTAATAATCTCGGGTTTTTTGATAAAATAATGCCAATGAAGATTGGGCTTTTTGATATTGCCAATGAAGATTGGGTTTTTTATATTGCCAGCGGGAACTGGGCTTTTGATATTGATAATGAGAATTGGGTTTTGATGTTGCCAATAAAAATTGGGCTTTGATGTCGCTAATGAAAAATTGGGCTTCAAGTATTGCCAATGAGGATTGGGCTTCAAGTATTGCCAATGAGGATTGGGCTTTTGGATAAATAAATTACCATGGGTTTAAACCATAGGCTTTGAATATGGACTTGAATTCCATCGATGAAGTTGTTTTGCCAAAGATTTGAATCGTGGGCTTTTCAAACCTTGCCTAAGCATAAGTATTCTTGGTCTTTTAGAAAAGATTAGATTTTATCTCGCTTTTATGAGAAAGTATTGGGTCCTGTAGCATAGCCCAATTTTGTGGTAGAAAGAAGAAAGGTTGTGGGCTAGCATAGTAATAGTTGGAAAAAGATATTTAAGCATGTCCAATAATACATTTGAAAGGGAAAAAAAATGGGTGTTATTTAAATAACATTAGGTGTAAAGAAAAGTACCCCAACACTATGCTCAAGCCAAGCGTACACCTGTAAGAAAAAAATCCAAAATTATCACAAATAATGAATATTTAACCTGCAAAAGAAAAATCCAATTTATAAAGAATTTATCAATACACTTACTAGCTATTATAGCATAATGCTCAACATCTAAAAAAAAAGGGAAAAAAAAAAAAACGCACTCCTTTTTCAACAAATAGATAACAAGTCAGTAGCTTCACAAAGAAGTTCCCATCAATGCAAATCAAATTCTGTTTCATAAACCAACAATAAAAACATATAAAATGTACGCTACATGTTCAGGTAAGCCCTTCTTGCCAAACTACAAAATTTTTTTTCTTGAGAAAGACACAAGACAAACAACACACACACACACACCGGGGAGTGGGAAGACCGAGTTTAATATCACACAACTCACAACATACAAAAGCCGGTAACTCTTGAATGTTGTGTGAAGGCTTTAAACTCAATGGTAGACACACACTTAGGCGATGTGGGACAAAGCCCACTTATGCTAACTACAAAATAAGTACTCGCGTGCTAGTTCAAAATCTTCTTGGTTAGTTTAACCTTTGTTTAAAATCTTAATACAGTTAAACCCAAACTTGAGAGCATCTCCAATAGCCTCTTCAAATTTTTGCCTATTTGGAGAGTGAACAATTTATTTTACCTTTTGCCTACTTACTTTTTCAAATACACTTTCCAACAGACTCTCTATCATTTTTTTCTATCCCATTTAAATATGATTTCTTCATTCTTTCTTTAATATTTCTTTTTTGATCTTCTTTCATTTATCTAATTTTAATGAGAAGTGCTACATTCTTAACATTTTACAATATTTTTACAATAAATCATATGCGATAAGTTGTTATTGATTTTAATTTGAACACATTACTTAAATATTTTTTTTTCATTAGTATTAGTTAATAACAACTCACCACTTAAGATTTATTGTGAAAATATTGTTGTGGGGTCATGGGCCCAGATCATACAACTAGATTCCAAGCCAAGGATAAGGGGCCGTCCGAGGATGGGTAAGTATAGCCAAGGAAACCCATGCTAGTGGATAAGGAAGACAATATTGAACATAATAGCCTAGGAGTTTTTGCCGAGGATGAATTTGTCCTCGGCTAGCCAAGGCCGAGATCTGTAAAGGATGCTTGCCATTTAGAGGTGTGATCCATGAAGTTCTGGAAATATGGATAAGCATTGCAGGAACAAAAGACAGAAGAATCCCAAAATATCTTGGAAAAAATTGTCATCACAGCATTGAATGCACCCCAGCTAGCTCCCTAACCGCATTAATGAGGAAGTGACCTCTGCACAGTATTATTGCGGCCTTACAACCACCCCAGAAGACTTCTAGAGGGGGTTGATGGGACAAGTATCAAGATAAACCATCAATTGTCCACGTGTTTGGGTAAAGGTGAAAGAATAGATGTAGTATAAATAAGGGTAGAAATTTAGAGAAAGGGGGGCCGACAATAGAGAGAGAAAGCACTGTAGCAATCTCAAGAACTCTTGTAACCATTCTCATCCAATATTTACTAAAACAAAACCCCTCTGATTGTGCCGAGGACAAAATTTCTTTGATAAACTCAGTTCATCTTTGTTTGATTGTCATGAACACCATATTAACTGTTATCCATGCACTAAATCCTAGCTCTTTGACCCACTCTCTACAAATTCATTGTACTGGGCTCACTGGGCCAAGATCCCATACATTTTGGGGCCTGGTCTGAAAATCGTGTCCCTACAATTGTAATAGCATTTCTCAATTTTAGTTTCTTATTCTTTATTTTATTTTTCCTTTTTTTTTTTCATCCACACGTTTTTTTTCTTTTTCTTTTTTTCTTTTTTTTTCTCTTCCACACATTTCCCTTATCTCTATCTTCACTTTACTTTTTTCCTTTCTTCTGCTAGAGCTCTATCTTCACTTCTCTTTCTTTTTTCTTTTCTTTTCTAACATTTCATCTCTTCACTTTTCTTTTTTCTTTTTTCTTTTTCTCTAGCCCAAAGCATTCAAGAAGCTCTCTCTCTTTCTCACACACAAATGGGTCAGATAGGTCCCTTTTTTCTCCTCCCACCACTACATGTCCTCCCCACTGAGGCTTAGATGGGTCAGCTTTGCTCTTTTTCCTTTTTCTTTTTTCTTTTTTGTTCTAATTTGATTAGTTTTAAAATTGTGATTTGAGTTTGTATTTTGATTGAGAGCTCCGTCGATTTTGTGCTTCTACATGTTTTTTTTTTTTTTTTCTCTGGTTTGATTAGTTTTATTAGGGTTATGAGAAAGAATTTTTTTGTGTTTCAAATCTTTTGATTGGGTTTTTGTTTTGATTGTGGTATGTTTTAGTTTGTAACCATTGAGATAGAGAAGCACGAGAGAGTGAAGATTGAAGAACGAAAGAGAAAAGGGATGAGAGAGAGAATTATTTTTTTATTCAACCGGGTATTATTTTAAGGAGAAATATTCTTTGCATAAGTTATAGTGATTGCTACAGTACTCTCCAGGCCTGGAGAGCTACTATAGCAAATCTTAAAAAAATTTAGAGGTAGAGAGGCTGTTGGAGGTCTTTTTTGGTGTGAACATTGGCTTTTCTCTCCAAAATTTAGAGATAGCCAGCCCTATTGGAGATGTTCTGATACAGACTTTTTTACATCAATAATATTCTCTTGATATAGTTTATTAAATGCACTGTCTTACAATAATAATGTGAAGCACAATAATGTCTAATTTTGATTTATTCCTACTCTATTCTTTTATTACTATATTAATAACTCTCATGATCTAATGCTAAATAACAACCTTAATCCCAAATTATTTTTTTTTTCAAAATTTAAGACTTACAGTTCCATATTGCCACCAGCGTTGGTGTGCTTAAGAGCCTCATTGTAATCACGATCCCAGCAATCAACCTCAGAATCGGGTTGCTCCCGATCACCAGATTCGCCAACCACTCCTTCAAACTCGAGATCGCCGACTCTTGAAATATCGAAATTCAAAAAAGATTTTTTGTTGCACTTTCCATGGTCATCAAAAAAATGGAACCAATAGAAAGGTAAAACAGTTCTTCTATAATTAGAAATTTTGTCACAACTTAATGAAATAGTCAACTGTGAGTGGTAGTCAATTATTTTCACATGAACTCACCACTTTTTTCTCCACTATTTACAAGTTACAACCAACAATTTCAAAGTCATGAGTCATGACAAAAGTTGTGTCTTTAAACTAAAAAGGGAATGGGGGTTGGAAGCTAACCAAGGCAAGTGCTCAATTGTAACGGATGCAGCACGAGCAAGATATGTGTTCAAATATCAAGAAATAACAGTACACGGAATGAATGAACTTAAAATCTTATTATATTTGTCCTAAATTGTTCACAAATTTGCTTGCTAGGAGAACTGAATGAAACTTTGTTCTTAAAAAGGAGTTTTACTAAAACCAAGACCAATCATAAAAAGAAAAATAATTTTATAAAATTCAATATACATTCCAAGAATATTTATTTAGTATATGCCTCATTGTACCTCAATTTTCAATTTGGAATATTTATGGCAATTAAGATACCCGTACATTTTTATAAGCTTCCTATTTTTGGTGGTGTCTCTCCCATCCAAAAAAATGTTGGGTAAAACGAGAAGGAGCTAAAGATCAAGCAATTTCCAAGTAGCTTCTCTTTAGTCCCCACCAAGCCAAACAGACCTGAAACTTTCAGTACCCTCTTTCCACAATCTTCTCACACATTTGGAGTCGAGCTCGACGGCGTCGGCGTCGGCGCTGTGACTGAGTGAGAGTGAATCGGAGTGAGTGAGTGAAAAAAGAAAACATAGAGGCTGGTCGACAGCAGCGGCGAGGGACTGGGTCGGCGTCGCCGGCGGGGGCTAAAATATACTAATTTTTTTATTGCAGTAAGAGGAGACTACTAATTATGTTAATTTATACAAGCACCCTCCTGTAAATGATTAATTAAGCATACTTAAAACAAAGTCTACGTAGTCTTATTTCACTAAAAAGTTCAACATAGACTTTATAGTTTTGTTTCATTTATTAAAAAAAAAAATGGTAAATTACTTTTTTATATCTTAGAGTTTTTAGTATGTTTCATTTAATCTTAAAATTTCAAAATTTTTCATTTAAACTTTAAATTTTCTAAAAGAGCCTCATTTCAATCTTATAGTTTAAGATAGTTTTACTTTAAACTTAAGAGTTTTGGGTAAATTCATTAAAACCTCAAATTTTGGAGAAAAAAATCAATTAAGAAACTCTTCACGTGATGTTTAATGGTGTTAATGGAAAATGTGTGATAGAAATTTTAAATGAAACGATTCTAGAATTTTGAAGTTTAAATGAAACATTTTAAAGTTTAAAATATATATAAAAACATACCCTAAGCTTAACTTCAAACAGGGACGGAACTATAGGGGCCCCCCCGGCCTTCTAAAACACTCCTTTAAGCCACCTCCCCCCCCCCCCCCCCCCCCCAAAAAAAAAGAAAAAAAAGAAGGGAGAGTAAGGAGAATATCAATTTGCACAGTAGATATAGAATTTAAGAGCCCACAGGAAAGGACCTTTGAAGTTTTGACTCAGTGATACAATTTAAGAGCTCACATAATTTACTTCTTCTTTTTTTAAGTAACTCTATTCTTAAAACTACTTACATGAGATTATTTATTTTAGGGTCCGTTTGGTTCCCGTAAAATATTTTTCGAAAAATATCTATTTTTCGGAAATGCTATTTTTCGGAAAAGGAAAATATTTTTAAGTATTTGGTTGTATTCTGAAAATTGTTGTAGAAAATATTTTTATGTGTTTGGTTCTATTCTGAAAATGTTATTTTCCTACAATTTTTCACATTTTCTCAGCTATTTTCTCAGCATCCAAACAAATTTTGTTACAAAAAATTTCAAAATCCCAGCCAATTCATCAACAAATTCCGGCAGCAAATTCCGGCAATTAAAAGCCACAACCACCAAAACATCACCACCACACCACCATAACAACAACAACAATCAGTTCATCAAAAAAAAAAAAAAACAACAACAACAACAATCAAATTAAAAAAAAAAAAAAAACTGAGAGATCGAGGAAGAGAGAGCGTGGAGGCGATGGGTCGGCAGTCGAAGGCGATGGGTCTGGTTCATGGATCGGCGAGCTCGAGGAGGCGATGGGTCTGGGTTCGTCGGTTCGTGGGTCGAAGGTGATGGGTTGCTGTAAAGAAGTATTAAAACATAGATTTGCATATGAATAGTAACTTTGTATATTTACATGGTTACACAGTGATATTTAGAGTTGGATGTGCAAATTTACTCCTTACACTATAATACATTGACTGATATGAGTCATATGAGTATTCTAACGCTGTAATCATAAAAACATGTAGAAAATTTAACAAAAATGGAATCTTTAGTTTAGTTCTCATTTCATAATACTTTGAAACCCCCCAAAAAAATTTGAGTACCAATATAATTAAGAGAGTGAAGTTTTTACTAGACTAAAGCTAGTCCAATCACTTTAGAGAGTAAATAAAGTAATTAGAATAGATATCCATGATTTTTGAGTAATTGTTAGTACCCATGATTTTTTTAATTCATATTTTGGCTCTCTCAATCCAAATCTTGGGTCTGTCCCTGACTTTAAGGTTTAACAAGTATAATTTACATTTTTTATTTTTTATTTTTAAAAAATTGATAAGTTGGTATTTAATCTTGATAGGGCTTTATCCATTTTCACCTAAATTAGTAAAATTTATATCCAATAACTTAAGGATTCTAATAGAGAAGGTAATATATTGAAAAATAATATTTTAAATGATTTTTTTTTTTAAGTATATTTGCTCTTGATGTGCATTAATAATAGCTTAATTTTGCCTATTTATATCATTATTAGAAAGCATTATCATACATATTTTGAGTTAATTCATGCATTTTATATTTGGTTTTTTTTTTTTTTTTTTTTTTTTAAGAGTTTCAACCTATGGCGTCCGCTCCTGATGATAGCTCTTTATCATCAGACCAAGACACTAATCAGTTTTTGGTGTAGGCGGGGATTGAACCCCAGATCTCTTATACAACTATCAGAGACTTTACTAGTTGAGTTAACTGGAACCTATTTTATATTTGGTTTTGGAATAATGTTGAATAATCAATTTTGTGCTTAATTAAATCTTATTGCATGAATTTGTCTTTTGTAGGAGAATGAAATTAAATAAGTTGATTTGTGCAAAGAAGAAAGCTAATGAACTTTACTTTTATAAGGGCCATGATGAAGTTAAAGAAGGCCAACCCAATTAAATTTAAATCCAATTGGAGTAAAGAATCAAAGGAAATTTGCACCAAATCCAAGTCCAATTCGGATTAGGATTCCAGCCTGCACATCAGTTAGTATTTTAGGCATAACTTTCAGCTCAGATATCCAATCGAGATGATTCAAGTTGGGCTAGAAAGTTAACTTAAAGGCCTAAATTTTGTAGTTTACCAAAAGTCCGAATTCTGACATTAAATGGGCCAAAATCGCCAGTTAAGTGAAGCCTAAAAACCTGAGATTTTCTCCAAACGGGAATCTAACTTGTAATAGGATTCCTTGACCTATTTAAAGGCTCTTTAGGGCAAAATTCAAGGAGACCAGTGCTAGGGCTGAGGGCTGAATGTATAGAGAGCTACAGCTACCTCTTCCATGACAGTTAGTTTTAATTATTTTTCTAGTTTAATGTTTAGTATTTTATTTTTGTGTTTTCTTTCAATTACCATGAGTAGCTAAATTTATAATTAGAGTTGAGGATGAAATCTTGTTAAGGATTATCAATAATATATTATGTGATTTGATTTTTCCCACAATAGTTATTATTTAATGATTTAAATTGTTCTTGCTTCATATCAATTGTGTCCACCTTCTCCCCCACAACCCATTTCATCTTTTTATATCCAAATCTTTCAATCAACCTTGTTAACTCCCTTTTTTTCTTATCGTTAGCACAGTAAAAATTATCCAACCAAAACAACCCACCAGCCCTCAAAATGCGATCAATGTCAAACATCAAGAACTCCAGTTTCTCAGGTTTAGCACCGATATCCAATCCACTCGATGCGTGAACCAGATCAAACACATTATCATAGAAAGGGAATCGATTGTCTAAACTTAATTATAGAGGGAAAAGTCCTCTTGCAGCTATGAATTCACTATAAGGGGCATCAATATTCAAAAGTGTTGGTGATCACAGTTACCTTCCTCTCTGCCATTCTAGCAGCAAAGGTCCCAGACACTCCTCCATATCAAACCCAATTCTTATCCCTCCATTTCCCAAAGCTAAAACATCATCAACAAGAAAATCATTTTTGCTTCTAGCCTTAATAAATCTCTGATTCTCATACCCATTAAAAAGTAAAAAGTTTGACCCTTCTTGGAATGAATCCGGAATGCTTGAACTCAGCCCCTTCTCCACTCTCTTCCCTCAATACGGAGGTTTAATTATATTTAATCTTTCTCTTTTGGGTATTTATTTTTAGGTTTTTTTTAATTGCTTTCTTCTTCTTCATCTTCAGAAAAGTACTTGCAAGAGGTTTGGCCAACTGTGAAATCTGCTTTGAAAGAGTTTGGCATTTCATGTGAACTTAACTTAGTGTGTCTGTAAGTTATCAGATTCATCTCATATTAATATTAGTAAATACTCCCTGAAGTGTAGTTTCTATTTTTCCATTGTTTTACATTTGAATATTCTGTGTGTGTTTCTCAGAAAGATATGTGTTTTTCTAATTCATTTTATGATTTATTACTGCTTAGGTCGAGGGGTCCATGACAGTGTCAACAACCAGAAAGACTAGGGATCCATATATTATCATCCAGGCTAGGGAACTTAATAGGCTTTCGTCAAGAAGTGTCCCTGTTCATCAGATACAATTTTTTACTCTTGTTTTTTTGTCCGTATTGTATGAGTTTTCTTTTCTTTAGTGTTACAAAGGTGTGAATTACTGCCCCCAAGTGTGCACAGAACAATAATATGTAAACTAATAACTTTGCTTCACTCTTTCATTCAAAACTATTTCAATTGAACTCTATTGTGACAGCCTTTTCATTTTGGCTGGTTTTTATTTGTGTGTAATTTTAGTTCTTTTAACAACATTTTTGTGGTAGGCAATAAAAGTACTAGATGATGAAGTGCAATGTGACATCATCAAGATTGGTAACTTGGTCCGCAGTAAGGTATGTATTGCTTTACTTGCAACAAATGAATGCTGTTTGTTGATGTACATTAATAATAGCTTAATTTTGCATATTTATAGCATTATTAAAAAACATTATTATACATATTTTGAGTTAATTCATGCATTTTATATTTGATTTTGGAATAATGTTGAATAATCAATTTTATACTTAATTGAATTTTATTGCATGAATTTGTCTTTTGTAGGAAAATGAAATTAAATAAGTGGATTTGTGCAAAGAAGAAAGCTAATGAACTTTACTTTTACAAGGGTCATGATGAAGTTAAAGAAGGCCAACCCAATTAAATTTAAGTCCAATTGGAGTAAGGAATCAAAGGAAATTTGCACCAAATCCAAGTCCAATTCGGATTAGGATTCCAGCCTGCACATTAGTTAGTATTTTTAGAATAACTTTCGGCTCAGATATCCAATCAAGATGATTCAAGTTGGGATGGAAATTTAACTTAAAGGCCTACAACTTTGTAGTTTACCAAAAGTCCAAATTCTGATGTTAAATGGGCCAAAATCACCAGTTAAATGAAGCCTAAAAATTTGGGATTTTCTCCAAACGGGAATTCAACTTATAATAGGATTCCTTGATCCATTTAAAGACTCTTTAGAGCAAAATTTAGGGAGGCCAGTGCTAGGGCTGAGGGCTGAATGTATAGAGAGCTACGGCTACCTCTTTCATGATAGTTAGTTTTAATTATTTTTCTAGTTTAATGTTTAGTATTTTATTTTTGTGTTTTCTTTCAATTACCACGAGTAGCGAAATTTATAATTAGGGTTGAGGATGAAACCTTGTTAAGGATTATCAATAATATTTATGTGATTTGATTTTTTCCACAATAGTTGTTCTTTAATGATTTAAATTGTTCTTGCTTCATATCAATTGACTAAGATGAGATTCTAGATATGAGTTTAATCATATTTTTGTCATGATTTAGGATTTATCTTAATTAATTGAATGCTTGGTTTATTAATTCTTGATTATAAAATTGGATATCGTTTGTGATTTGTCTATCAATGGATACAATTTATGATTTGATTTTTAGAATTGGATATATCTTGTGATTTATTTGGCTATGGATACAATTGATGATTTGGTTTTATACTTAAGAAGTGAAGAAGAACATGCTTGAGATTTTTAAACATAAGTTTTAACGACGATATTTTCCATGATAGCAAAATTGATTTCTAGATTATTATGTAGTGGTTGAGAAAAATTAATGTTCATAAATATATGCTGATATGACTTACAAGACAAATTCCAAAACCTTAATTCATTTCCCTTGATTGTTTACATCTTTTTATTGCTTTATATCTTTTGTTTAGTTTAACAATTTGCTTAGTTTATTTAATTTCAAAACAACCAATTTTTATTAAACTAGATTAGGATTAATTTGGTTAAGATTTGATTAATTTTCCTACATTCATTCAAGTCCTTGTGGGTTCGACCTCATTCTTGTCAAACTATATTTCGGTACGGTTCGTACACTTGCGAGTACTTCACAGCAACTATAATTTTACAATATAAGCATTGTTATTTACCGTTAAAATTCAAGTTAAAAAAAAAAAAAACCATTTTCTTTCACTAATTCAATTCAAAGAGATACTACAAGAAAATGTATTTTTAGTGATGAAAAAATTCGTCACTAAAAAGTCCAATTTTTCGTTACTAAGAACCTTTAGTGACGAAATTGGACTTTTAGTGACGAAATTCGTTTCGTCGCTGTAGCCCCGTCACTAAAAGTCCTGACGACTTTTAGCGACGAAAAATTTCGTCACTAAAAGTCGAATTTGGTTAAAAAAAAAAAACTTTTAGCGACGAAAATGTTTCGTCGCTAAATGTTTTCCTCGCTAAAAACAGTATTTAGTGACGAAAATATTTCGTCACTAAAACCATTTCAGTTTATTAAATCATATTTAGTGACGAAAAATTTCGTCACTAAAACTATTTTCGGGTATATATAGTGACGAAAATATTCGTCACTAAAACTATTTTTAAGAAAATCCATGCACATATAGTGACGAAAATTTTCGTCACTAAAACCATTTCTTACAAAATTCCACTGCATTTAGTGACGAAATATTTCGTCACTAAAACAATTTTTTGTTGCCATATTTGTGACAAAAAAATTCGTCACTAAAACATATTTTCTGTTTTTATTATTTTCATGACGTTGATATTAACCTGTAACCTGTCATTACATTATTAAAACTTCACATTTGATTAACACATTTATTTCAACAACACATTTATAAAAAATTGATCCATACATTGCACAAGTTAAAATTAAAACAAGTATCAAATTCAAACTCCTTCCATATAGTAATTGTTTGCAACACATACAATAACTTAAAATGTTTTATAACAATACAAAAAATGTAACATAATATAATTAGAACCCCCTAAAGCCAAAAGATGTTCTCATATGTCTTCAAATAATGCCAAAAGTAAATCCCCAAAAGCCACCAATAAGAAATATGCACAAATATAAAAACACTATTACATTAAAATCGTAAAGTAAAAACACTAACTATGTTATAAAAAAATTTCTAACAATTAGTTTCAAATGATACATAAAAAATGAAGTGTTACCAATAAGTGATTTAACTTAAAGATGAACCACCCCCATAGTTAAAACCGTCATCATAACCCTTGCTCCTTAAAAAATTAAGAATATTCTTTTGGATCTCATCTTGCTTAGCTCGCGCCTCTTGCTCCTTAGCTCGCTCCTCTTCGTCCCTAACTCTTGCCTCTTTGAGCTCAATTATCTCATTTTCTAACCGATGAATATACTCTACCGAGGCACTAGATGAGGCCGTGGTTACTAGAGAAGAAGAAGGTCTCATGCCAAGTTCTTTTACAATACTAGATTTTTTCTTAAAAACCAAATTTGAAATTTCCTCTTGTGTAAGGGGAATTGCATTAGGATCTTGACAATGATCCTCTTGCACTTTGAGAATAGTTTCCTACCATTTGAAAGTGAAAAAAAAAAAAAAAAAAAAAAAAAACAACAATCACAACATTAATACTACATATGTAATAACTTTACAAACATGATAAGAATGGAATAATAGGGATGGAATGATACACATACATATGTCGCTTCATCGTCATGGTGTATCCACTTATTTGTGTTTGGATTAAAATGAACATCTTTGAAGACTTTTGCCAATTCAGGAACTTGACCACCATTATTATTTGTCTAATTAATTAACATTCGAATGTTAGTTATTTATAGTTAATTAATCACAACATGTAATATACTAAAGTTTAAGAAAATGAAAAAACACGTACCTCCTCATCAACCCTAACAGCAAGTGCCTTTGTCTCGCATCTATGTTTGCCTGAAGTTTTGCTTCTATTTTCAGAATTAATTCTTGATTTTTCCTAATAAAGAACATTCAAGATATTTATTAAATCATTAATAAAACAGTATAAATTTACTTCATCTAAGTATTAATCTAATTCAAATATAGTAAATATTGGATAATAATAATATAGGCATAAATAATTTACCAGCCAGTCCTTATTGGTCCATCTCCCTTCAATAAGTCCAGTCCATTGCTCAAGTGTGACATTCTTTGGCGGGTAGCCTTTTGCATAGTCTTCATCATGAGATTGTACAAGCTTCTTATAAGTCTGATACAATTTGTTAGAGCCGCTACTCAATAATCTTCCACATTTTGTATTTACTGTTTTCGTTACTAAGTTGGAATCTCCTTCAAGCTCAAACTGATCCTGTAAAATGAAGTATATATGTATTATAAAAATATTATTATATGAATTAATATTCTTAGTGATAACAAAGACGAGTTAGACGTTATTAATATAAATTTACCACGATATTTTGAAGCACCACATCTCTAGTAGTAGCATCTACACTTTTCCAATTTTTTACGTTGTAACTGGACAAATTACTTCGCACTTGTACGCCAATTTGATTGACAAGCTTGCACGCATTCTTCCCAACAGGAGCATCATACTCTGCAGCTATATGTACTGGTAGTTTACCACTTTTTTCAACAAGTGCCCGTACTGCTATACCACGTGTTGTTCCACGGGTATTTCTGCTAGCAGATCCTATTTAAAAATGATCAATTTTATAAAATTATACATTCTACGTACATTAAGTATAATCTCAATAGTAAAGACAAGGTGCAGCTGCAATTAAGTATGTTCTATATAATTACCAGTCGTGCTAGTTAATGCGTCGGTAGCCTCCGCACTTGAAGAACTTTGGGCGAGAGGATTTGCTTCAAGAGGTGTTTCTGTAGATTGAACCGTAGATTGGACCGTAGATTGGACCACCGGGATAGATGCCTCACCTCGCGAGCGTGTAAGTCACCCTGGTGCCATCTGTAACTAGAAACATATATATAATAGAACAACAAAGTCATTACAAATAATAGAACAACAAAGTTATTATCTATTGCACCCTATGGAACATCTATTGTACCTTATGGAATAAAGAGTTAGATGACTCAACATCATTCTCATCGTCACCAATAGGTGGTACATAATCATCATCTACCACAATACTAGCTCTACTTCTTTTCCCTTTTGCACAATTGGACTGAGCAGAATCCTTTAGAGAAGTTGAGATGTGCTTCAATCCCAAAGCATCAATTATCTCTTGGTTTTGCCTCATTCTATCCAATCTTGCCATCTCATACCTCGGTATATTATGAGTGTATTTGGCCTTTTTGGGCATTTTTTGAAACTATGTATTGACATGAAAGATAAGTACAATTACTACTAACTTAACATTATAATCCACACTATTATCCATATCAAGCAATTTACAAGTACAAAATTTGAACACAATTGCTACAAACTCAACACAGCAAATGACCACATTAATATCCATATCAAGTTCAAGATAAGCACAAAACATCTCAATAACAATTACTACTAACTTTACATATTATAGTCCATACCATTATCCATATCAAACAATTCACAAGTGCTAAATTTGAACACAATTGCTACTAAGTATGATGAAGATTCTAAGATGAAGTCCTATATTACTCGGCAGTTCAAAAAGTTCATGAAGAATGCCAATGGAAGGAGCTTCGACAAGGACCGCAGGCAGTTCAGTTCTTCTCAGTTCAAAAGCCAAGACAAAGGGAAGAAGGATGCTAGGGAGGCCGGTCAGTATACTGTTCCCGCAGGACCAAAGTGCTTTGGTTGTCATGGGTTCGGACACATGAAACATGAGTGTCCTACATATCTGAAAAGCATTGGGAAAAGCAAGGCCCTTGCTGTGACCCTACAACACAACAAATAACCATATCAATATCCATATCAAGTTTAAGATAAGCACAAAACATCTTAATAACAATTGCTACGTAGACAAGCATAAAACTTTAAGACAAACATAAAACTTTAAGACAATCACATAACATTTAAGACAATTGTTATGAACTCTACATATCATAATCCATATCAAGATCAACATCAGGTATGTCATGCTCTTCATTTTGATTAGCGTCTCTTGAAGTTTCACCTTCAGGAATAACCTCAGTTTCAACATCACCCATATAATACTCAATAATATTGTCTTCAACATTGATAGGGACAATATCAACAATTGCTTCTTGTTGGAATGCGTCACTATCTTCTGTATTATCATTGGATTCTCCGCCCCCAACTTCTGGGACATCAAACACTCCCCTATGTTGGATGCATTGCACAATTTTCCAAGGGTCACGCAATTTCGTATCTTGAAGGTAGAAAACTTGTTTCGCTTGACTAGGAAGTATGAAAGGGTCATTTTGATACCATTGACTTGTAACATCAATGCTCGTGCAGTGTGCATCAATTCTTATCGTTCTCCTTCGACCATTGGTACTAGTATTATACCATTCACACTGGAACAAAACAACTTTATGGCGAAACATATACTCTAATTCCCAAATTTTGCCCACATGACCATAGAAGTCGTGCATTTCTCCCTCATGGTCCCCTTCGGTACATACACCACTGTTTTGGGTTACACGACGATTGTCTAGGTCCCTTGTATGGAACTTTACACCATTGACCATACAAACAGTGTACTCCTTCACATATGGCTTAGGACCATTTGCTAATGACCATAACTGTTTAGTAGCTTCTGATGACTCGTTAACTTTCAATCTATTCATCTATAATGACATACAACAAATGATATCCTATTAGTAATAAGCAATGATGAATAAATTTAAATGTTTAAATTTATTAGTGTGATTAAATTTCAAATGTCTTACACGTTCTCTGAACCACTTGGGAAACTCTTGTCGTTGGATTTGAGTTATGGCTTCTCCAGTAGGATTATGCAATGTGTTTTTGTGTTCGCTGTTAAAAATAAAATGATTTATTTTCAGCTAAGCATTGCAAATAATATTCAAAACTTGATTAAACAATATATGCATATGAAATCACATACTTCAAATAAGGCTCTAGCTCAGGACTATTATATAGCAAGTACCAAATAAATAAATTCAGTTGCATTTCAGTTGCATTTCTTATCGTTCTCCTCATCTTCAGTTGCATTTCTTGGTTCCCCTCCAATTCGGTCATCTACCAAGGCATCGATACCATCCATATGATCACCATCCGACATTTCATTATCATGAATGTTCTCGTTCAATACATGAGCTTCTCCATGATGATACCAATTAATGTAAGATTGCATAATTCCACGATGAAGCAAATGAATATGCACAGTTTGAAGAGATTGTCGATAGCAATTCACACAATGAATACACGGGCATGGAATATTACCACTCAAGTCTAAAACCGCTCTTGCAGAATTAATAAATGCATTGACCCCTTCAATATATGGATGACTTAATCTGCCATCGGGTGTCTTACCTATTGTCATCCAACTTTTATCCATGTTTGATTACAATTATAAGATAAATCCTACTTTAGTAAAATAAGAACAACTCATACATAATGTATTCTAACATCTAAATCTATAAGCTACTTAGATAAAGTTCTATCACATTCATAAATGTACAAGTCTATATTAATACTTAAACAAATATACATTGCACATACAAATATACACTCACAACATATATTTAAACCACCTTATAACACCATGCAAGCCACCCGCTTGCTCCAACACAACAACCCACCACAAAACCAATCACAAACATCACAAGTATAAAGTGTTTATAAGTATTGAAATTGAATAACGTAATATTCATCACATCTAATCAACAATACTCATTCACATTTGCAAGAATTATAAAACACTCCCAATATATATTTAAACCACCTTATAACACCATGCAAGCCACCCGCTTGCTCCAACACAACAACCCACCACAAAACCAATCACAAACATCGCAAGTATAAAGTGTTTATAAGTATTGAAATCAAATAAAGTAATATTCATCACATCTAATCAACAATACTCATTCACATTTGCAAGAATTAAAAAACACTCCCAATATGTATTTAAACCACCTTATAAGACCATGCAAGCCACCCGCTTGCTCCAACACAACAACCCACCACAAAACCAATCACAAACATCGCAAGTATAAAGTGTTTATAAGTATTGAAATCAAATAAAGTAATATTCATCACATCTAATCAACAATACTCATTCACATTTGCAAGAATTAAAAAACACTCCCAATATGTATTTAAACCACCTTATAACACCATGCAAGCCACCCGCTTGCTCCAACACAACAACCCACCACAAAACCAATCACAAACATCGCAAGTATAAAGTGTTTATAAGCATTGAAATCGAATAAAGTAATATTCATCACATCTAATCAACAATACTCATTCACATTTGCAAGAATTAAAAAACACTCCCAATATGTATTTAAATCACCTTATAACACCATGCAAGCCACCCGCTTGCTCCAACACAACAACCCACCACAAAACCAATCACAAACATCACAAGTATAAAGTGTTTATAAGTATTGAAATTGAATAACGTAATATTCATCACATCTAATCAACAATACTCATTCACATTTGCAAGAATTATAAAACACTCCCAATATGTATTTAAACCACCTTATAACACCATGCAAGCCACCCGCTTGCTCCAATACAACATACCACCACAAATCCAATTTCCAACATCACAAGTATAGAGTTTTATAAGATTTTCAACTAAAATTTAAAACTTACTTACTTTGCTCAAGCTAAGCTTACAACTTTCAGAAAAAAATCCAAAGTTATTGTAAACAATATGTATTTAGCCTGCAAAAGAAAAGTAAAATTTATAAGTACTTAGGGTATATAACTATTTATTTTCATTATGTAATAATAACACTACATTGTTTTATCCTCAATGTTCAAAATAACATGAATTTCTAAACTCAAAATACTGTACATTGAAAAATGTACTCAAAAAACTAGAGTTACAGTATCCACAACATGGCATTGCAACAAAATACTATAACTATTGAGTTTCTGACATAGCAGTACAATTTTGCCATTACCAAACCAATTAATAACACTGCTCAAGGACTGTAGCACACCATTCACACCACAATTACTTAAGGGGAAAAGCAAATAAGAAAGTAAATGTAAAAATTGTTTTTAATACCAATACGCCAAAGTCCGTAACAAAGCTCAGCCAAATCTCTCAGCTGCAACGCTGCTTCCTATACTCATTTTATTTGTTACCTGAAAAATAAAAAGCCAAACATGGAAACTCATCTCACAGTTTACACACATGGAAATTAGTCCAAACCCAAATAAGCACATGAACCCAATATTTTACATATTTGCACAACTATTATATATATTGACATATATTTCAATTGCAATAGACTGTGTCAATTCACTCAATTGTCACCTAGCATTAACCAAAAGAGAAAGATGAAAAAAAATAAAGAAAGGTCGTCATGCCAAGTGTAATTGAGTAATTCATGGTAATTACAAAAATAAGAAGCCCCAAAAATAAATTTATATCACAGATGAGAAATAAAACCTTAGAAACCATGGGGCTTTTACTTACACCTACTATCTTTTCATGCCAAGTGCCAATCTATTCATATTTTTTGCACAGAGAGGCACCCGCTAATATGATTTATCTAATATGATTCTCATCCCAAAATAAACAAATTACAGCCGATAAGTACTAACATGTTACATGACTAGCAAAAAATAATTCACATCCACAGTAACAAAACAAAACAACCCGTTAATTGAATCCAAGGACCAAATACATAAAAATAAGAAGTAACCCAATTGCAGAAAATGGATGCAGTTATAGACAAGCTCCATCAAATGTGAGAAAGAGCACAGTTAGTCAGAGTGATCAAACACAAAGGCATTAATGCACAGTACATAAACACAAAAGTCTAACCGGCAATCCTATATCAACTAACCCATCCGAACATAAAGATATAGAGATTAATTTCAGAGTATTTCCTTATTTTCTTCTTCACCAGAATACAAAAACACTGCCCACTTTCACATAGTCTTAACACTAGCAAATATTCCAACAATGACCCATCAAAATATCAATCAAATGTCTAATACTAATTCATTGCAACAAAATCATACTAATTCATAACCAAATAAAGTAAATTATGTAGGTGTCCAGTAACAATGATCTTATTCACTCATTAAAACAGGATCCAAACACCATTAACAGTTCCAGCAAAAACATTTATAGCTAGCAATATCAACAAATAATTTAAAACCAAAATGGGTATTTCTATTCAAAACCAGAAAGAGTAAACTTGGAGAGTTGCTTATATACAATTTGCAAACCAATATTTACAATAAATTCAACAAGTCAGTCCATAGCTCCTGTATCAAAAAGCTTCCAACTTTAGTCTATAATAATTTAGTTATTGTCTAAAACATAATAATAGCACTTTCCTAGGTTTTCCCAGGTACCAAACAAATATCAGAGGGTTTTTTCTCACAAGCATAGACAGTATTGTTATTAAAAATATAGAACAACTAGCAGATCTACAAAATAGGAAAAAACCCTTTCAGCAACAAAGATATTTAAGACACAACAGTTAGGGAAAATAAATAAAACAAACTTCATAAACAAAGTTGGAAAGAAAATGAAAAAAGAATACCTGAGCTGAGTGAGGGAGGGAATCGGCGACGATAGGAGCTGAAAGGACACTTCAAAGCGTCGCCGATGTTGAAGGATGGCGAAGCGTCGCCGATGCGAAGGACGGCGAAGCGTCGCCGGTTCGAGGAAGGCGAAGCGTCGCCGGTTCGAGGAAGGCGAAGCGTCGCCGTTCGAAGAAGGCGAAGCGTCGCTGGTGATTTGGAGTGGCTTATCGGCGACGGTTCGTCTTTCTCGGCAATTCAAAGAACGGTTTACAAAGCGTCGCCGATGAAGATTTTTAGCGACGGTGGGTTGCTCATCGGCGACGGTTCATCTCCATCGGCGACGGTTGGTCTTCATCTCCATCGGCGACGGTGGGTTTCTTTTCTTTTTTTGGTTTGGGTTTATCAGCGTTTTTTGAGCGAAGGTGTGAGTTTTTTGTTCTGCTGAGTGGGTGACTTAAATTTTTGGGTTGTGTTATTTATAGTGAGTTTTAGCGACGAAACCGTCCCGTCGCTAAAGATCACTTTTAGTGACGAAACTGAAATTCGTCACTAGAAGTGGGAAACAGCGACGAAATATCAGTTTCGTCACTAAAAGTGGTCTTTAGCGACGAAATTTTTCGTCGCTATTGCCCACTTTTAGCGACGAATTTTTGTTTCGTCACAAGAGGATGCAGAATTTTTACACTTTTAGCGACGAATTTTATTTTCGTCACTAAAGAGACCACATTTTGTTCAGATTTTTAGCGACGAAATTCAACTTTCGTCACTGTAACATACTTTTAGTGACGAATTATGATTTCGTCACTAAAAACATTTAAGTGCAAAAACATTGTTATTTTTAGTGACGAATAGTTTTCGTCACTAATTCTTCTTTATAGTGACGAAATGATTTTCGTCACTAATACTATCACAGCAATACCTACAGTGACGAAATATTTCGTCACTAAAAATTTCAACTTTTAGTGACGAAATATTTCGTCACTATAGCTTAATTAAAATTGCGCCAAAATTTCCCTCCGCTGGCGCCTATTTTTTTGGTCACAATAGAGACGAAATTTATTTTTCGTCGCTAAATGTAATAATTTTTTTCACTTTTAGTGACGAAATTCATATTTCGTCACTAAAGCTGTATTTTTAGCGACGAAAAATATTTACTCACTAATTTTCGTCGCTAAAAATACATTTTGTTGTAGTGAGAATAAGAAAATGTACATATATATTGCTTACGAATTTTAAGATTTTGATTTATAAGTAATTAATCAATTTATCTAAAGAAACAGCTGAGTATCTAATGTAATTGTAATAATAACACACCCCTTATATTTTATCTATATTTATTATACACCATTTTTTGGAACCCTTTGTATTTCATGTTTTTAATCACTAGATGCATGCATTGTTCTCAAGTGTTAAACAAGCTGCCAACACATTAAGACAGCCGACAATTTTCGACAATCAAGACCATTCATAGTCCTTCTAAAAAAAATATTTTAAAAAAATATTATTCACATTATATTACTCATTCTGGTTATTGCATAATCTATAAATATAAAATAATAATTTTTATTTTTTCTCAAAAAAAAAAAAGAATTTTTATGATAAGAATTGAAAATGCCACGAGTCACACTTGGATAAATAAGGGTATGTTTGGTAACTATTTTTTCCCCTTATTTTTTGTTTCCAAAAATAATTTTCTATTTTTGAGACTAAAAAACTTATTTGACAACTCAAAATGAACAGAAAACAAAAACTGTTTTCAAAACTCAATTTGTGAAGGAAACTGAAAACATATAAAAGACTGTTTTCTGTTTCTAATTTTCAAAAGAAAATGAAAATACGCATTTAATTTAATGAACCTGTCTTATTTAATGGGTTAACATTAGAGTTCAAATCCTAGTAACAACATATTTTAGTATTTTTTTAAAACTTTTTTTTTTTTTAATTTCAACTAACCAAACATATTTTTTATTTCAAAAATACAAGAAAATTGTTTTTTATTTATATTCCCCAAAACAAGTTTTTAAAAATAGAAAACAAAAACTGTTATCAAATAGTTTTGTTTCTCAAAAAAAAAAAAATTCCTGTTATTTTTTTAAATAATTTAGAAAAACATTTTTCTTCACTAATTCAATGTACCTATATATTGCTAACAAATTTTAAGATTGTTGGTGTGTGTGTATATAGAAAAAAAAAAAGAAAAAAGAAAAAAGAAAAAAGAAAAAAAAGCTGCATGAGCCTCTAATGTAATTGTGAAACGTCTTTATCACTTTATACTATATTTATTATACTTTTTTTGGAACCCTTTGTACCTCATGCTTTTAATCACTAGATGCATGCATTGTTCTTGTGTGTTAAACAAGCTACGAAGTGCCAACCCATTAGAACAGACGAGAATTTTAACAATCAAGACTGTTCATATTTCATAGTATATTACTCATTCTCTCTATTGCATAATTTATAAATATATAAACTAAGAATTTTTATGATAAGAATTGAGAATGTTACGGCCCCAGGAGTACATCCCGAATAAACAATCATCCAACTCTTTGTTTACTTGACTAGGACTTTTCCTTGGCAATCTCTTTGACATGAAAATTAGTTGGTACTATATTTTCTAATATGGAAATCCAATTGGGGTATTAAATTTATTGTTTGTGGAACTTACCTTCAATGGAAGACAAACTTGATATTTTCACATAAGATGTTCATGACACAATGCCCCGCTTTTTTTAGGAAAAATAATACGGAAGGAATTGTTGTACATTCCTTATGTAGCATCATAAAATTAATGTGACCTAGATTTTCTCACAATTCCTAAAGCCTATATAAACCCAGTCATTGTAAATCAATTCTCACATCTTGTTCTATCAAATACAAAACAAAACAAAAAAATTACACTCTGAAAATTGAAGGACGAAAGGATGGTGTACAACAAAACCTTTTTGGAACATGTGATGGCGATGATTGGTGGTCAGTGGGTCTGGAAGGTGTACTTCTACAAGGAGTTTTGTATCAAAGGCTGAAAATAGGAGGTTGTTCTTGGTGTATCATGAAGTATTGGGTTTGATAAAAAATAATTCTACTTTTATTTTTTTAACTAATATTTTGTAAGAGAAATAAAATTATTTTTTCTTTGATCTCACTCTCTTTTCTTAGTTTCTTTTTTATTATTTTGTTTGTCAGGTAATGATCGAGCTTTTTTAGAGGAAATGAATTTTATTAATAAATAAACTAAATAGAGTATTGTTTTTTTGAGTCATGAGTAAAAATGATACTCGCAACTCTTATCCTAAATATATATATATATATATATATATATAAGGTGAGAAAAAAGCTAGAGTTCAAATCTTAGACATCAGGTAGTAGGCACCATAAAAAGTGTCGTTATTACTTGAATTTCATCTTTAATATTATTTGAGTAATACTACACGTACAAACTATTTTATAACATTTTTATAAAATGTTGATGTGACTAACCTCTTATTGGTTTTCATCTGAACTTACTATTAATATCACTTTTTCATTTACCAATAATCACTTACCGTATCAGTAGTTTGTAAAATTTTTTCTAAAATAATTTGTATCTCTAGCATTATTCATATTATTTTGTAGAAACTTTTTCTAGAACATGGAAAAGAAAAGAAAATTGTGAAATTGGTTAAGAAATTCCATTTATTTCTGAAGTATATTTAACCATTTTGCTGCCCTTTTGTAGTTTTGTACTGTACTCATTTATTATGAGATACAAGGCTAGCGTCAGCCAAAAAAAAAAAAAAACCTCTATATATATATATATATATATATATTTTAGAATTCTACATTTCTGAGATGCAAACCCTGAGTAAAAAAAAGGGAGTGTTTACTTAGAATTCCACTTGTAAGGCATTTTGCAATGGTGACTTTGGGGATAGGTAACATATGTTTTTCATAAAAAAAAAAAGGGTAACATTTAGTAAATAAATGAAGTAATACCATTAATTGTGGATAACTGAATATTATTTTCCCAAACACTCAAAGCATTGAGCTTCAATTTAAATACTTAAATATTATAGTGAATGTAATAAATAAGGATATTAACATGATGGGCTTGTTAGAATACAAGCCCAGTCTTTAACAGGGCTCATACAAAGAACTTCAAAATAGTTTTTGAATTGTCAGTGAACGGGTGGCCAAAATGGCCCATTACCATCAATTTTAGAAATATTTGGCCAAAAAACACTGTTTTGAAAATAATTGGGCGTATACCACGTTTTTAAGTACTCAAGTTTGGTGTACTCGAGTACTACATTTTATAGCTCCACCGTGGCATGACTGACATGGCAACTGGATTTAAAAATTCCAAACAGTACTCGAGCTCATGAAGCTCGAGTACTGTTCAATGGGATACCCGAGTCCACTAAACTCGGGTATCAATATACTAATATCTAAAAACTCATTTTTATTTCTCACTCGCTTCTCACTCTCAGTGACCAGAACACCCTCATCCTCTCCTTCACACATTCACACAAAGCCCAAACCCTCACACCGGCGGCGACAGAAAACCCGTGGTAGCAGAAGGCTCTCGTCGGTGACCGAACTCAGCTATCTTGCTGTGAACACTCACATTCTCACTCTCCGTCACACCCAAACATAAAAACCCCAAACCCTCACTCCATCGGCGGCAGAAGACTCTCGTCGGCTACCTCTCACTCAGCTCTCTCACTGTCTCGCACTAAGGTCAGTTTTTTAGTTTTAGGGTTACGTATTTCATTTGAAATTTTAATGGATTGAAAATTAGAAATATTTAGGGAAAAAAACACAGATTAGGACCCCAATAAATTTGAGCTAATGCAGAGAATAGAATGAGCTAATGCATATGACCAACTCTGAGTACTTTGTTGAGACCCCAATAAATTTGAGACTAGGACTTAGTTATTGGTATTGTAGTATTTCACCCTCCATTTTGTGCTTATGGTGAAGAAATGCTATTTAGTCTAAATTTTCTTAATGATGAATTATTATTACTCATGTAAAAAAAATCCATGATTTTCGAAATGGGGTCTCATATGTAGGGTTTGAGAGAAGTTAAAAAAAGAAAAAGAAAAAAAAAAGTGGTACATACCTCATAGTTATGATTGTTATAGCTAGTTATTTTCAAATGAGTCTTCACTAGATAAGTGTTTCTATGGGTATTTATATTTATTTGTCAACAACTATAATATTAAATAAATAAATAAAATAATAATTATGATAATAAAAACCTTAAGTGGACCACATTAAACATATCTCTCTAGTCCTACTTAGAACCATTAAAAAAACAAATATTGAAGATTATAAATTGTAATGGATATGACTCAAAATTGTGGTTGTCATGTTTATATTATACCTCAAGGTTGGTGACAATGACTAGGTTGAAACAACAGAGTCTTCCTTTTTGAAGCTAGATACATAACAACCGCTAGTGAGTATTGACACATAAAAAGGTACTAGAAATCTTGAAATTGTGGTGGATGTGGACCTTTTTGAAAGATATCATGAGCATAAGGTTCTTTGGTACACATTAATACTTGAAATGATAAAGAAGATAATTTGAGTTCAATGGATGTGTTTTTAGCTTGTATCCTAAGTATAAGCAGTTGTTGACAAAGCCAATTTCTTTCTTAGCCTTTAAAAAAAAATTGAGAGTAATTTTGTTGGGCAACCCATGTGTTTGGTAATTGCTACTTTATATAGATCCTTATAAGTTTAACAGTAGAGGACCATAAAAAAATGGTAATACAAAAAGTTTTCATACCTAGATTGGGGGTTAATAGATAGGTCAGTGAGGGAAAAAAAGAAGAAGAATAAAGAATAAAGGATAAAGGTAACCTATTTATGCTATAATTTTTTTATATGGCTCATATTAAAACTTGTCACTCATTTAATAACAGCACTGATTTTTGTGTTACTTTGTGTTCCTCTATAGTTTTGGCCAAATTTAACATGCAAGCTTGATTTTAAGCTGTACACTGTGCACACACCTACCAAATTCAATTTAATTAACTTTTGTGGGCCACTTAAGAGTTTAAATTCATGCCTGAGGCACACATGTAAAGTTTTGTCCCACTACCATAGTACATTTGCTAGCAATTTAAATAATGATCAATCTTGGGACATGATACTCAATGAACAAGGTTTTCTTTCTTTCTTTCTTTGTTTTGATTGAATTATTTTATAGACAAAGTTGAATGAAAATTTCCATTATCTAGGTCATAACTAAGGCTGATACTGAATTGATAAATGTGAGAGCTATGGTAAGTATTGGTGGGTGAGGGAAGATAGGTAGTTGTAATTGCAGTTTAGAGATTTTAGGTGTGAGGGCTCAATCCACATTCTTAACCATAAGTTTTTGAAGTATTTAAATTTAATCAATAATCATGATTGATTGATTGTAGTCATATTTTTAATATCACCTAATGACTATTCTATAATTGTACTCTTTAAGATAAGTGGTTCATAGGGCTGTTAAGTTGCAAAAGAATCTGAGAGACTGATTTTATAATATTGATCCTCAGTCACAACTTTGGTCAGTTAGAATATTATTTTCAAACAAAGACTAGAAAGTTTTGCTTACTACCGACGACATAAAATATGCAACTTCAAAATTAGTGGAGCTAGTCTTTGTATTTTCAAACAAAATATGCTTTGTATTTGACCTAATGGGCCATTAATGACCTTTAATTTATGCCAGATATGGACCCATATAGAGCGGGACCCTCTATACAGGATGTCTTGACGAGGTAGGATGTGCATCGTTCAAGTTTGCTTTGGGATGCTCCTTTGGCAGGCGAGGTATGCACTTGTCCAAAATCGTTGTCAATATATGTAGTAGAAAGATTTTTGGCATTTAAGTTTGAAGCGTAATTATTCTGTGCTTAGTGAATGCTATTATTAATACTAAGTTGCTCTGTTTGCAGGAAGTGCCAGGTGTACTGACTTGCCGTCACCGAGACAAAGGTTTGCTTGAAGGTTTGTTTGAAGGTGGGTTAGACCCACGTATCGCCGCTCATATCACGGATGTAGGATTAGATGGACTACTTCGGGTCCCAAATATAGACATTGACCATAGCTTGATCACGACTTTGGTGGAGAGATGGCGGCCAGAGACACAATCATTCCACTTGCCCCTCGGTGAGATGACCATCACGCTGCAAGACATAGAGGTTATAATGGGGGTTCCTGTAGATGGGTTGCCGGTGGTGGGATATACCCATATGGATGATTGGGGTGACCTATGTGCCAACTTGCTAGGTCACTATACTAGAATTTTTATTCAGGACAACTTCAACACTATGCTTTGCTTTTGAAACATATAGCGAGGAAATTGAAGCACACTCTAACCTCATAATGAATTTGCTAAAAATAGTTTAGGAAACAACTTATAATGTGATGGTTCTACAATAATGTCATAAAACACATAAACAGATCTATTTTTGAAATGTCTCCGAACTCTTGTGCTTGTTACACTATGAGCAATTTACCTGGTGATTGCGCTTAAGAGACCTTAAACATTCTCTCAACTGGTCTGCATTTGTTACAGACTTCAGAGGCAATGATGTCTGCAACTAATAATAAAAAGAACAACATCAAAATAATTCTGCCCTGTAGTTGAAGTAAAGAAATTTATATTATGCAATGGCACAGAAGAGTGCT
The DNA here is from genome assembly GCA_032727855.1 of Quercus ilex subsp. ballota. Lineage (NCBI taxonomy): Eukaryota > Viridiplantae > Streptophyta > Magnoliopsida > Fagales > Fagaceae > Quercus > Quercus ilex. Next base: position 39,488,835 of record CM064911.1, read on the forward strand.
AAGTTCTATAAACATCACTTTCAAAATAACCGTACCGTTTTTTCCTATAACAAATGAGTGGAAGGTTTTACAGATGCACTTTCTGGTGGCAATCCAAGTCTTGACCTCCTTTCTACCTATGAAGACATGCATAGTTTTTTGAGTCATGGAAATTCTTGAGAAAGGTATTAAACATCAAATCAGGAATAATGAACTAAAAAATATAAATTATCACTTGATAAGATTTAAAATAAAATAAAAACCCATTAGTCTCTCTCCTATTGTTGGTTGTTGCTTACTTCAAGTTCTTTGAGAATATTTTTTGAAAACTTTTTTCCTGTATTAGCACAACTTCCAAAAAATACATATTTCTGTCTATTTTTATTGACCATAAAATACTATAAAGAAAAAAAATTCTCCTTCCATAGAAATGGGCAGGCCCTAGGGAAAAGGTGTATTAAGGACAATGATAGCGAAATCTATAATATAAAAGTTTTCATTTGGGAATTGTGTATTTTCGGTAACTTATTTGCATAGTGTTTATCAAAAGATATAGTTTTTGGTAACATTTATGTTTTTTTTTTTTATAATTTATTTATTTATATTTTTTATGTTAAATGCGTTACAAAGAGCTAAAAGCTAAATTATTTGGAAAAACAAAAAACAAAAAAACAAAACAAAACAAAAAGACAAAAAGCTAAAAGCTAAAATGTTTTCAATGATTCCCAAACGCACACATAATCTACTAGAAAAAAGTTATAATCTATTAACAATTGTTCTAAGCACAATGAAATGTGGAAAAAATTTTCAAGTACCTTATCATGTTCTAGTTTCTTAAGTATTTTCTCCCTTGCTCTTTTTTCTTCCTCCTTTTCTTTTTGTTTCAAGGCTAAATAACTGAAAAAACAAAGTGAATATATTAATATTTAAGTTAGAAGTAAATAAAATCTAATGTATTTAAAGACAAAAAGGGATAAATAGACATAAAATTTCCAAATAGAAAAAACAATTACTAAATTAAGACAGACCGTTGTTTTTCATTGCTTTCTAGAATTCGGTTTGCCTCAGTGAGGTCCTTACTAGCTCGAATCCTCTCCTGGAACAATAGCACAACCAAGTCTTTATAAATAAATGCCAAGTACATGAAACGAGCTCTTAACAGAATCCCAAAGTACAAACAGAAGAGTTTGATTTGACAAAAACCAACAATGAAGCAGCAATAATATGTTCTAAAATATAAAAAAGCTATGGCAAGTTCACCGTTGAATAATTCTCTTTCAGGGGTAAAAAGAACTTAGGAATCATGATATAAGATCTTTAAGAAATTCAACTATATTAGGCTTCTGTATATGTTCTTGAAATATTCTTGAATGGGTTTGGATATTTAAGAACTTAAGGTTAGATAATAAAAAAGGATTGAGTCTTGATGAACCCTGAAAAGAATTTCATGTTTGATTGATGGTAAAACGATGAATTGAATGATAAACCTAGGCAACGTTTTAAGAAACCTACTATAATTATTTTCCCAAAAAAAAATGTTACAATAATTTTATTAAAACTCACATCTCTCAATGAATTTATAGTATAAAGGCCTATAAATACTAAATTTTTGTAAATAAAAAGAAAAAGAATGCTAAACCAAGTTTGTATATGAACCATAATCATATCTCCTTCATTGAATTTGGAATATAATCTTCTAATATTAGTTTGAGCCTTGTATATCTCATTCCTAAGTGCAACAATTCTTCTTAAGTTATCATGAATTTCATATGTGTGACTAGCAAATGTTTCAAGTTTGACACTTAATCTTGTAGTTGGAATAAAAAGAAAAGTAGTTCAAAGAATAAAATACGACTCATGGGCCTTTGGTACAACCAAATCCCAAGAATCTAGAAATTATCAAATTACCCTGACTTTAATAAAGATTGATTAAAACTAAACAAAAAACAACATTACTTAGATAAACAATAAAATAAGACTCTTCAATTTAGGCTAGCTAAGCAAGATCCCAAGAGTCCAAAACACTCCATATTTTATCGCTTGAACATTAGAACCAACTTTTTGCCTCTTATAATTCTTCAAAAGGAGCTGCCATTCACGTTCCACTCATTAAATCATCTTAACCATGATATTGAATTTATCATTATAATCATGGTAATTTTCTAGTATAGAAGAGTCTACTTAGGAGAAAATTGCAAGGATATATGTAGAAAAATTTGCATTAATCAATATTTGTACAATAAGTTGCATATTATTCCTAATGTCATACTTTATGAACCAATAGACAATATATGCAAGCTTTTAAAAAAGGAAGAGGTCATACTCAATACACAAAGCTCCCACTCTTGTGGGATCTAGGAGAGGTGATTGATTGGCAACCTTACCCCCATTTTTCTGGAGAGGCTAATTCCTGGACTCAAACCTGCAACCTACTTTTGGTGGAAGACACTTGCTATCACACCAAGGCAAACTTTAAAGAGATTAATTATTTATCAATTTATACTAATAAATTGCCAGCTTCACTTTAAAATTTCTCATACTATACACATTTTTTACTTGTGTTTTAAAGCACTATTTTAACTATCTACACCCATCCCTCCCCAAACCTCTCTTTGTCTTCAATTAGAGAAAAAGCAGTAAAAAAGTTAAAAGAGTAATCAAAATTCTTAACAAGATTTACAAAAGGCAAGGTAAAGCCGTAAAGGAGCTATCAAATAAGGAAAGAGTAAACCATAGAAATAACTGCATAATACCTTCTCCCTTTGCATTTCCAGTTTCTTCCTTCTTATGTGATTTATTCCTGAAACTCAACAAAATAAGTAGTCATGGAAAGGAACCAGTTAGCTAGAAATAGTAAGATCAATCTGAAATTTTTTTCAAGTATTCAACCAAATTAAAGAATTATATATAAAAGGTCAAAAGAGGAGAAAGAATCTAAGGGGGAGTTCTAGATAAACAGAAAAGGAAACCTTAGTTCCTGTGCCTTTATTTTCATTTGTTCTGTGATATGGAAAGGTTGAGGTGAGTCAAGATCAATATCCATTGCTACCTGGGAGAAGTTAAACAGTCAAGCAAACTAATCTAGTGACAGTATGTGCAGCACCAAAGATTTTATAAGTTCATGTAAAAAATGTATCAACATATTCACCAAAGACAATTTTTTTCTCTCCACCTCCTTTCAATGAAGTGGAGTTTACAAAAAGCAAAGATAAAGTCAAATTCCAAATCTCAAAAGCTACCCACAAAAACAAACTGATAAAAACAAGATCATATTAGAAAAGATACTTAGCTAAACAACAATTGACTGTTCCGTATAAACTTCAGCTCTTACTACCCAATCAAAACTGTCCGCTAAACAAGCATGTATATGAGAAAGAATTTCAATTGTATGAACACCCTCTTTCTTATAATAAGCAGACACCTGGTAGATATACCAAAATAAAAAAGCTGAAGATTACTGGCCAATATATGTTCTATTTGAAATGTTTCTCTTTATTTCAATATCAAGCCAAGAGTATTACAGTTTTGAATCCCCAAGCAATCTTTTAAAATTGACGGATAAGATCAAAGTTAGCAATTGCAAATTGGGATCAGGAATTTTTTTTTTTTTTAACAATTATTTGTTAGTTCTATTCAAAATGAAATAGCTGACTGTCTTACAATAACCTTATGTCTATTTTTCTCACTCCTTTTCTTTTATTTCAAAGGAGTTCTTCCTTTTGTTGGGCATCTCGCCCCTTTGAATATTAGACTTATTAACCAAATAAAAATAAATAAATAAATAAATAAAAAGGTATACAAGAAGCTACAATGTGAATATCAAATGTTTTTGGTTTTGTGAAACACAAACCCACTTCAAACTATAGTTTTAGTGTTATTTCTTAGCATGACTGAGGATATGGTACTATACTAGAGACTTCATTAGTTGATAAAGATTGAAGTTTAAAAATAAGGATATCATTGAATAAGAATACAAAAAATAAGTAAATAAAAATCCATGTGCAATGTAAGCAAAGAAGAGAACGAAGATGAGAAATCATATTCATACCAAAGGCATCTGATCAATGTCTGAGTCATTCTCATGATCAATCACCCATTCTATAGCTGCCTCTAAGCTAGAATTACCTGATTATTAACACAAACATTTAGTCATGTTCATTCCCATATCATAATTATTATTTTATTTATTTATTTAATATTATAGTTGTTGACAAATAAATATAAATACCCATAGAAACACTTATCTAGTGAAGACTCATTTGAAAATAACTAGCTATAACAATCATAACTATGAGGTATGTACCACTTTTTTTTTTCTTTTTCTTTTTTTAACTTCTCTCAAACCCTACATATGAGACCCCATTTCGAAAATCATGGATTTTTTTTTACATGAGTAATAATAATTCATCATTAAGAAAATTTAGACTAAATAGCATTTCTTCACCATAAGCACAAAATGGAGGGTGAAATACTACAATACCAATAACTAAGTCCTAGTCTCAAATTTATTGGGGTCTCAACAAAGTACTCAGAGTTGGTCATATGCATTAGCTTATTCTATTCTATGCATTAGCTCAAATTTATTGGGGTCCTAATCTGTGTTTTTTTTCCTAAATATTTCTAATTTTCAATCCATTATAATTTCAAATGAAATACGTAACCCTAAAACTAAAAAACTGACCTTAGTGCGAGACAGTGAGAGAGCTGAGTGAGAGGTAGTCGACGAGAGTCTTTCGCCGCCGATGGAGTGAGGATTTGGGGTTTTTATGTTTGGGTGTGACGGAGAGTGAGAGTGTGAGTGTTCACAGCAAGATAGCTGAGTTCGGTCGCCGACGAGAGCCTTCTGTTGCCACGGGTTTTCTGCCGCCGCCGGTGTGAGGGTTTGGGCTTTGTGTGAATGTGTGAAGGAGAGGGAGAGGGTGAGAGTGTTTTGGTGTTCTGGTCACTGAGAGTGAGAAGCAAGTGAGAAATAAAAATGAGTTTTTAGATATTAGTATATTGATACCCGAATTTAGTGGACTCGGGTATCCCATTGAACAATACTTGAGCTTCATGAGCTCGAGTACTATTTGGAATTTTTAAATCCAGTTGCCATGTCAGCCATGCCACGGTGGAGCTATAAAATGTAGTACTCGAGTACACCAAACTCGAGTACTTAAAAACGTGGTATGTCCCCAATTATTTCCGAAACAGTGTTTTTTGGCCAAATATTTCTAAAATTGATGGTAATGGGCCATTTTGGCCGTGAACGGGCTCTACAAACGTGTGTAAAATTTTCACACATGCGTGAGTAAATTTGTGTGACCTAACGAAAATTATATTTTGTTCTCAGCATATATGCCGGGTATACCATATATGAGCTCGTGACCTAGACCATTTAATCAAATTTAATATACACATAACAATCTGACAGATTATCTGAGTGTATTTTAAATTTTCAATATAGGACAGTATAACAATAGTAGGAGTGAAAATATTTAATTTAACCAACCTAGCAAGTGGTCTAGTGACTAGGCCTTGAGCCAACAAGATTTTGGTTTTGGATTCCTACTAATCTCGAGCGCGTTAATTCTTATTTCCCCTTATGTTATCTCGATATGTAAGGGCCTCTTTTTTTTTTTTCTACAAAAAAAAAAGGTTTAATTTTAATGTTATTTATGAAAAAGTCTCATGGTTCTCTCATTAATTTTGTTTTCTACGAGTAAGATTTGAGTCTTGATTTAATATAATAGAACACAATGGGATGATACACTTAACACTATTGGCCAGATTCCACCCCTTACATAAAATCACTACATCTTCTTCATTCATACCCATGTTCTTAACCTATCAAACTTTTTGTGCCAAAAAAAAAAAAAAAAAAAAAAAATCTATGCAGATTTGGACCCTTGGGCACTTCTCTCCCTAGAAAATTCCAATGATCCCTTGAGCGATTCTCTCCCCCTTAAAAAAACTGTTATCACGTTGGTGATATTCCATCCCTTACATAACATAACTACAATCTCTCACATGGTAAATTGAGATCCCAAAAAGAAAAAAATGTATATCATTTTTTTTATAGCAGTAGACCACAACTTATGTATTTTAATACATTTTCCCTCCCGTAAAAGATTAATTAATTATACTTAAAAAGGAAGTTTATAGTGTCTTATTTTTGTAATTGAAATTTTATAGTTTCAAAAATATCATTAAAGAAAACAACTTTCACTGAAAACCTCTACATAGATTTTTATAGTTTGGTTTCATTTATTTAGAAAAAGGCCAAATTAATTTTTAAATCTGAGAGTTTTGAGTATATTTCATTTAGTCTTGAAATTTCAAAATGTTTCATTTAAACTTCAAAATTTCTAAAAGAGTTTCATTTCAGTCTCATAGTTTAAGATAGTTTTATTTAAATCTTAGAGTTTTGGGTAAATTCATTTAAACCTCAAATTTTGGAAAATAAAAATAAATTAAAGTAACTTTGCACATGATGTTTAATGGTATTAATGGAAAAAATGTGATAGAAATTTTTAATTAAACAATTTTTGAAATTTTGAGGTTTAAATGAAACACTTTAAAATTTGAAAATATAAATAAAAAGTATCCAATAACTTATATAAGGATTCTAATAGAAAAGAAAATATACTGAAAATAATAATTAAAATTTTTTTTTTGGTAAAAGCATATATGCTCTAATTTTACAATATTAGCATTTTTATATACCGTTAAAATTCAAATTAAAAAAAAAAAAAAACCATTTTCCTACATTAATTCAAGTCAAAGAGATAAGAAAATGTACCTATATATTGCTTACAAAGAAAACGTCCTTGATAATTACCCTGTATCTATTATACACCCTTTTTTTTGGAACCCTTTGAACACCATGTTTTTAATCACTAGATGCATGCATTGTTCTTGAGTGTCAAACAAACTGCCAACCTATTGGGACAGCCGAGATTTTTACAATCACGACCATTCATAGTATATAACTCATTCTCTCTACTGCGTAGTTTAATTTATAAATATACAATAAGGATTTTTACAATCACTTTTTGATTACTTGACTAGTACTTTTGCTTCGTAATTTCTTTTGCATGAAAATTAAATGACATTAATGAGTACAAAGAAAACCTAAAAGCATCTTTGGTACCATATTTCTATTATGGAAATCCAACTGGGGTATTTAATTTCTTGTTTGTGGAATTTACCTTCAATGGAAGACTTGATAATTTCACAAAAGATGTTCATGACACAACGCCCGTCTTTTTCTATGAAAAACAATATGGAAGAAATTTTTGTACTTTCGTTATGTAGCACCATAAAATTAATGTGACCTAGAGTTTCTTACAAATTCCTAAAGCCTATATAAACTTGACTATTGCAAATCATTTATCTCACCCTACCTACCAAAAATAAAACAAATTGCACTCTGAAAGCTTAAGGACGAAAAGATGGTGTACTACAAAACCTTTTTGGAACATGTGATGGTGATGATTGGGGGTCAATGGGTCTAGAAGGTGTACTTCTACAAAGAATTTTGTATTAATGGCTAATGATAGGAGGTTGTTCTTGATATATCGTGGAGTTAAAGGGTTAGATATCAAATAAATAAAACTTTCTTTTTTTTACTTATATTTTGTAAGAATATAAGTATGTCTGTATGTGTTGCTCACTTGTTGATCTCTCTCTCTCTCTCTCTCTATGATTTTGTTTGTAATTATTGGCTTTCTTGAGGCAACAAGTTTTACCAAAACCAAATTATTTATATTGAGTCGTAAATTTTCACTCTCATGAATAAAGTTGATTCTCCCATTTGCAGTGTTGAAGTTTGCTTTTCCTAGAGTATTGTTTCATGCTATATATACCTTGTTATCCTTTTGAAGAGGCTTTTTCTGGAACATAAAATATAACAGAAGATTGTAAAATTTGTCAAGAAACTCCATTGTTTAAATCTTAAGTATATTTTAACAATTTTCCCTCCACTCGTGCTCATTTATTATGAGATACAAAGCTAGTGTCAAAAAAATTATAAACAATATTTCTTCAGAAATCGACTTTTCTGAGATGCAAACCCTCCAAAGCTTCGAGTAAAACATAAAATAAAAGTTATCATTTTGCAATGATGAGTTCAGAAATAGGTGACATTTAGAAAATGAAGTTTTAATGTTGTTGATATTAGTTTTTCCAAATGACAAAATTTAGTTATAAAATTGATTGTAATTTAAGGTTACAGTCTTTCTCAATATTTTTTTATTAGAGGTGAATTTTGAAAAATCTACCATTAGATTACATTTTCTTTTTATACACTCCATACATGCAAAATTTCTAGAAAATTGAAGATTAATAACAATATCATCAATAAAGTTTTTAAATTGCAAGATTTTGTAATATAAAATAATGCATAAAATGTAAGTTTATAGATTATATAGTAAATAATATCCGATTGACACAAAATTTGATAAGTGTATTAAGTGTGTAAAGAACATGCAATCCAACAGTTAGATTTTTTAAATATATAATAATATTTATTTTATTGAATAGGATTGTAACCCTAGGCTACAACTAATTCTGTAACTAAGTTTTATCATTTTCCAAATACTCAAAAGTTTCAACTCTTTGAGCTTCAATGTATTAGTAAATGTAATAAATATGGAAATTAATTCACATAATGGGCTTGTTAGAATACAAGCCCATTCTTTAACATTAACAGGGCTCATACAAGAACTTCAAATCCATTTGTTTTTGAATTTTCAGGGAACGGGTTTTGGAAATGAGCATAAGATTCTGGGCCATTTAATTAAATTTCAAATGACAGATTATTTGTGTGTATTTCAATGGATAGTAAAACAATTGCAGGACTGAAATAATTTATTTTAATTTTGATGTTATTTATGAAAAAGTAATGTGGTTCTCTTATTAATAAATAAATAAATTTTGTTTTCTGTGAGTAAGACTGGAGTTCTAATTGATTAATATAATAATAGAACGCAATGGGGTGATATGCATTGGTCAGATTCCATGCCTTACGTAACATTACTACATTTTCTACATTCATACTTGTGAGGACTAGATTTGACTCCCAAGTCCAAAAGATGGTTGGACTTGGGCCTAAAAAGCTCAAAACAATGAATTTGTAGAGAATGGATTGAAGAACTGGGCTCTAGTGAATTAGTCAACAAGTAAGATGGATCTTGATGACAAGAAAATAAAGATGGGCAAATTTGAACTTAAGAAAATCGTCCTCGGCGAAGTCCGAGGAGATTGGTTCCTTTGTATTAATCCTCAATTTGAATTGCAAATTTTGTTCTTGGTTACTACAGTGTTTTTCTCTATTTTTCCCGATTCCCGTTTTCTCAGGGGTCCCTTACATTATATATCTCATTTTCAATGATCTTGGCCTCAATTTGTGATCATCCAAGCCATTACTTTAGTGCTTGTCCCATTGAACACTCTCTCTGACCCTCTATGAGTTGAAATAGCCGAGGCAGCACTGTTTAGGGGTCTTCTTCACATAAATGCGGTCAAAAAGTTAGCTGCAGAGCATTCAATGCGGTGGCAGCATCTTTTCCTTAGATATTTTTGAGCTTTCATCCCTCTTGTACGTTTATAATACATGTCCCTATCAGTAGAACTTCCTAGAAGGTCACTTTGAGTGATAGGATATACATTTGATCTGTGCTTTGTTGATCCGAGGAGACACTCCTCCTCGGACCACCTTTCCACCTACATGTTACTTATGGGACTCTGAACTTAACACCCTCATTGCTGTTTATTCGTTCTCGGACCGATCAACATCCTCGGCCAAGGCCTAAGGCCTAATATATAACTTTAGGCCCTTGTCCCTACAATAGCCCCTCAAAACTCCGGTTTTTCCCTCTTATCCGAGGAGAAAAAAAAATGGGGTTTTGATTTTTAAGAGTTAAGACCATTCATTTCTTTGTTTTACACACGTAGGAGTACCGTTTTACACACCCCATAATTGTAACTGACAATTCGGATCCCGCGATGCGACATTAATTACTCCAGGTGGAGCTTTGTTCCCCGCATCCAACGGTGAGATGCAAATCCTACGATTAACATTTCCCCTAGAAATTTGAGCGGGATAACTCCCACTCAATTTCTCCTTCTATATAAGACACCTGGAGGGCTCATTTTTCCCCATTTTTCATAAGTCTTCAAGCTCTTGAGAAATTCCTAGCTCTCAAACCTCCAAGACTTCCTAAATTTTTAAAGTCTCCAAGTCTTTTCCTTTAAGAAAATTAAACTTTTAAGAAGTACCAAAAGTAATACACGCACTTATTCTCGTAAGTTTCTTCCTTTTTAGGATCTTTTCTCCTCAGCCAGTCTTCTCGGCCTTCCATTCTTTACTTTTTTTTCCTTAAATACTTCATCCATTTCCCTTTAGTTTGACCAAATGGGTAGGTTTAAGCATCTCGTAGACTCTCAAGCCAGTATGGAGGGTTTTAAAGCTAAATGTCACATTTCTTAGGGAGCAGCCCTACGGTATTGTGCTCCAGACCAAATAGTCACAGATAGAAAGGAAGGGAAGGTTGTCATTCCTATGATCGCTTTCATAGAAGGAGGAATGACACTTCCAATGGGTAGGGTGACCTGAGACTATTTGATCAACCACAGGTTGACTCCCCATCAGTGCACCCCTAACCTATTTAGGGTCTTATGTAGCGTAGACACTCTCAACGAGCAAATGGGCCTGAGACTCACGTGGCATGATGTCGTTCATATGTATGAATGCCACAAGCTCTCCAACGCGGGATATTACCTCGAGTCTCGGTCCACCATTGTTAGACTGATATCATGCCTTCCTAAGTCCAACAAACGCATGAAGGATGACTACCTGATCGCCTTTAGGGAATGGCACGATGGTCTTCACTATCTAACTTGGGAAGGAGAGCCAGGTGGGGTACCCTAGGGTTAGGTCCCTCGGCATGGGATTTAGCTCCTTTAGCTTTACCACCTTTACCTTTTAACACTTTGTTTTCTTTCGACAATGGTTTCGTTGATCTGACCATGATTTGCTCCTCTTATGTTTTTGCAGATAAAAGGCATGTTGCTCTTAGACTCAGCCTTGTCAAACGCATTCCAAGATGTAGGCCAAGCAATAAGAGCAGGCAACCCTAGAATTCACCGGATAGACGTCTCACGACCCAGTTTCTTGGCTCGGGAAGACCTCCCTCCAGTTGAACTTCCTCCATGAGAAGTAGTTGTTTTAAGGGAGGAAATAGCCTCCTCGCGTCTCTCCCTTGAGGCCGAGATTGACCAATTCCAGCTTGAAGAAGAAAAAAGGGCACAAGACAGGCCTGTGGAGCTCTCGGATTCTGAGGCTGATTTTGATAGATCCTCTGTGGCTTACTTTCCCAAACTCATGATTGCTCGAATTGACACCAGTTCCGAGGAAGAGGAAGAGATGGCATTGAACCCTAGGAGAGGCCTTAAAGATTTAGTGGTTGGGAGAAAGGGGTCATCATCCAACGATGTCCCAAAGACCCAACTTCCTCCCAATCCTCCCCTTCCCTCTCTCCTTTCCCTTTTCGGCCTGCACCCCGACCCAAACTTGTAGAATAAGAAGAGGAAGGAGAAGGAGATCGAGGAAGGGGAGATTGCCCAACTGAAGGTTCCGAAACAACAAAAAATAAGCAAAGATAGACAAAGGGAGACTTCGGTGGAGAGTAAGGAGGCCGAGCACTCGACCAATGTACGCCATCCGGCTTGAAGCCCTAGGCTGGAGTTCGATGGCCCAACATTGCCCTGGAATTCCTCCATTAGGGAATTCCAAAGAGGACATGCCTGCCATATGGCCGAGGCTTTGGAACGCCCCATTCTACTACCCAAGGACATGGACACCTTGAGGAAAATAAGGCAGCAATAGCTCTTCCTGTCCCTGAAGAGGGACCTAGCCCTAGTAGGCCCCTAGGATTGATTTATTCGTTTCCTTTTCTTGGTGCTCTTTTGTGTTTTGTTTCTAGCATATTCTTTTGTTGCTTATGTGTAGGCTATCCAGGAGGTTTCTGTGGCCGAGGAGTGGGTCAATGACGCCTGTAATGAAGCCAGGGTCGAGGCCAACCTTTGTGCCAAGGCTAACAAGGCCTTAGGTGCCTCTGATCAGAAGAACAAAAAGCTGGCCAGCAAGCTAATTGAAGAGGAGTGGGCGTGTCTGAGTGCTGAGGCCGGTTTAAAAACTATTAAGAAATAGGCTGAGGACCAGTGTTAGAAACTCCACATCACAGAGATAAAGCTGGCCACTCAAAGACAACTGGTCCTGGAGCTTAAGGTCGATCTATAGAAGGCTAAGGAGGCAGCTTGGATGGTCAAAGAGGCTTCTAGGGCTACAGAGATGGCAGCTTATGAGTGTGGCGTACTGGAAACAGAGACGCAGCTAGCAGAGGACGTGGCAGGGGTTTGCAGGGACTACTTGCGCTAAGGTATGGGCAGAATCGCTCAACCAGGCAGGAGTCCCTATTGACTCTAAGCTAAGGAGAGCTGAGAACATTTACTTCCTGGAGGACATTCGAGAAGCTCTAGCAATGCTTCCTTCTCCTATTGCTGATCCTCTCCCTCCTCCTAAGCAACTCTCCACCATCCAATCCCCTCCTCCTGATGCTGAAGTCTCAACAGGAGCTGGTAAGGGTAAGGAGGTCTAGTCACTGATCAAGGCCACCCAGTCTGAGGATGCTCTCACAATCAAGGATGTGGTCTCCAAGTCTAAGGATGTAGAGTCTAAGTCCAAGGCTGGTGACACCCAATCCAAGGCTGTTGATCTCAAGGAGGACCTTCACCAATCAAAGGCATAACTACAGGATTTTTTTTTACCTTTCTGTTGTTGTTGTTGTTGTTGTTTTTTCTTTTATTTACTTATTTTTTTATGTTGTGGTATTTCACCACTATTTGTAATATACCCTTCTATTCTGATCAATGAAAAGACTTTACCTTTTGTTTTGTGAATCTTTCCTTCTAGCATTTATTCTCTTATTGGTGTTGTTACTGTTCTGCCCCTTAATGAGACTTGAGAATGATAAGATTGCCAACCATGGTAGATTGTTATTACTCCTACTTTACCAAAAGCTAAAAGTAATGCATTACTTCTAATTCAAACAAATTGAACAAGTGCTAGCAATAAAGGGAATTATTACATACTTGTACTGAAAGCTGGGCCTTCTGCAAAGAAGGTCGAATCTTATGGAGACGAATAATATATTTTATAAAAAATAAACAGGGTAGACAACCCTTATTCTGCTCAAACACTCATATAAATATCCAAGAACATTAACTTAATTAGAGCCACTGATCCGAGAAGCTGGGTACCTGGGGTCTATTTTGACACTTTGGCAAACAAATAGGTTGTGTGGATTTACCCAAGGCGTGTGATCTGAGGAGTTAGACATACCCAAGGTTCTGTCCAACACTTAGAACAATGTCATCAAGTATTAATTTACCCAAAGCATGTGGTATGGGGAACTAAGCATGACTAAGGTTCTGTTTAATACTTAGAAAGATGTCATGGAGTGTTAATTTTCCTAAAGCATGTGGTCCGAGGAGCCAGGCATAACTAAGGTTCTGTTTAACACTTAGAAAAATGTCATTAAATATTAATTTACCTAAAGCATGTGGTCCGAGGAGCCAGACATAACTAAGATTTTGTTTAATACTTCGAAAGATGTCATAGAGTGTTAATTTTTCCAAAGTATGTAGTCCGAGAAGCCAGACATAACTAAGGTTTTGTTTAACACTTAGAAAAATGTCATTAAGTATTAATTTACTCAAAACATGTGGTCCGGGGAGCCAAGCATGACTAAGGTTCTGTTTAATACTTAGAAAGATGTCAGGAAATATTAATTTACCCAAAACATGTGGTCCGAGGAGCCAGGCATAGTTAAGGTTCTGTTTAATACATAGAACAATGATTAAAAGGTATCAATTTTCCCAAGGTACGTGGTTCAAGGAGCCAGACATAGTTAATGTTCTGTTTAATACATAGAACAATGATTAAAAGGTATCAATTTTCCCAAGGTATGTGGTTCGAGGAGCCAGACATAACTAATATTCTGTTTGATACTTAGATAGATAGTAGAACGCATGACACACAATACAACAAATCCAAAGAGGGTGAAGAAAGCTTTCATTAATAATAATACCTTCTTAGGTTATTTACATTTTAGGAACGTGGTACAATCTTTTCCTCTAGATCTTCAAGATAATATGCACCTATTCCAGCCACTAATGTGATACGATATGGTCATTCCCAGTTGGGCCCTAACTTTTCCCAGGCTGGGTTCTTTACAGTACCCAAAACCTTTCTTAGCACCAAGTCACCAGGTGCCAATAGTCTTAGTTTCACGCTAGCATCATACCTTTGCTTGAGCTTATGTTGGTAATAGGCCAATTGGACCATGGCATTTTCTCTTCGTTCTTCAATTAAGTCTAAACTTTTCTCCAGTAGCCCATTGTTGTTGCTCGGAGTGAAGGAACTTGTTTTTATCGTGGGGAATCCAATTTCTAGAGGAATAACTGGCCCCATAAGTCATTGAAAAGGGCGTCTCCCCAGTGGATTTACGGGGCGTAGTTCGGTACATCCAAAGAACATGTGGCAGTTCTTCTACCCATTTTTCCTTTGCGGCATCCAATCTCTTTTTAAGCCCATTCACTATGACCTTATTGATAGCTTTAGCCTGTCCATTCCCCTGTGGATATATCGGGGTTGAATATCTATTTGTTATGCCTAGGTTACAGTAATACCTCTTAAACGATTTGCTGTCAAACTGAAATCCATTGTCCAAGATGAGCGTATGAGGGATTCCAAACCGCGTGATAATATTTTTCCAAACAAATCTTTTAGCATCCACGTCTTTAGTATTCGCCAGTGGTTCTACTTCAACCCACTTTGTGAAGTAATTCGTGCTGACCAACAAGTACCTCTTATTTCCTACTGCCCTAGGGAAAGACCCTACAATATCCAAGCCCCATTGAGCGAAAGGCCAAGGACTGGACAAAGGATTAAGGACTCCCCCAGGTTGATGAATGTTTGGTGCAAATCTTTGGCATTGGCCACACTTCTTCACATAGTCTTGTGCTTCTTTCTACATATTTGGTCACCAATATCCTTGAGTAAAGGCCCTGTGAGACAAAGATTTGCCCCCTATGTGGCTTCCAAAATCCCTTCATGTAACTCTTCCAAGAGTAGCTCAACTACTTCAAGATGTATGCATAGCAGATATGGGCCAGAAAAGGATCTCTTATACAATTTTTGGTCCTCGAACAGCTAAAATCGAGAAGCTTTCCTCTATACCTTATCGGCTTCGGACTTGCGCTCGGGCAAGATATCTTCCTTAAGGAATAGGACAATAGAGTCCATCCAACTAGGCCCCACCCTTATTTGATGAACATGAACTACATTCCTCTCCACCTTAGTGGCTTTACACAAGTCCTCCACAAGGATCACTAGAGGTAAATTTTGTGTCAAAGAGGTTGCCAGCGTGGAAAGAGAGTCTGCATGTGTATTTCTACTTCTAGGGATTTGTGATAAATGAAAAGACTCAAATCCATACTGTAAATGTCTAACTTGATTCAAATATTCCTGCATTATGAGATCTCTGGCTTCCAACTCCCCTTGAACTTGGCTTACAACCAACCTTGAATCAGAGAATATTTCCATTGCTTTTCCTCCCATTTTTTGAACCATGGTTATCCTTACCAGCAGAGTTTCATACTCAGTTTTATTGTTCGTGGCAGGGAAGCCCAATCTCAAGGATTTCTCAATTGTAATCCTCTCTGGAGATACCAGAACTAAACCCACTCTAGATCCTCTATGATTCACTGCACCATTAACGTAGACCTTCCAAGATAATGGTCCTTGTAGGGAAATTGACCAATCGATTTTTCATCCATGTTTTGCTCCTTTACTTTCTCTTCTAGTGGGGTTTTAGTAAATGCAGCCACCAGGTCGACAAGGACCTAACCTTTGATAGAGGTGTGAGGCATGTATTTGATATCAAATGCCTTTAGGATCATACCCCACTTTGCATTTCTCTCCGTGTAGTCAGGGCTCTGAAGTAGAGATCTGAGCGGGAGCTAGGTTAAGACAACAACTGTATGTGACTGGAAATAGTGGGGGAGCTTACGTGTAGCATACACCATCGCTAGAATGGCTTTCTCCAGTGGTAGATAACGGACCTTGGCCTCATGTAGTGACTTGCTCACATAATAAACTGGCCTCTGCACACCATTATTAACCCATATTGACACCAAGCTCACCGCATAGAAGGCCACTGCAATGTAGGCAAACAAAACTTCATCCACTTTGGGCCTGGACATAATGGGTGGTCGAGAAAAATACTCTTTCAGCTGCTGGAAAGCCAGGACATACTCCTCGGTCCATTCAAATCCCTTTCATTTGTTCAACAACTAAAAGAAAGGCCTACACTTGTCTACTGTCCTAGAGATAAATAGGTTTAGAGTTGCGGTTATCACTGTTAGCTTCTAGACCTCTTTGGGATTCCGAGGTGGTTGTAGATTGTTAATGGCCTTTATCTGGTCAAGGTTGACTTCAATTCCACGGTGTGTGACCATGTACCTAAGAATTTCCCTGATCCGACACCAAAAGAACACTTGGAAGCATTAAGTCGCAGCTTGTGTCTCCTCGAGATCTCAAAGATATTCCCGAGGTCATTCACGTGCTTAGATTTTAACTTGCTCTTGACCACCATGTCATCTATATAGACCTCAATATTTTTCCCTAACTGTGGCTCAAACATTCTGGTCATCATCCTCTGGTAGGTAGCCCCTGCATTCTTTAAACCAAAGGGTGTCACCTTGTAATGGTAATTCCTAATATGAGTGACAAAAGTCGTCCTCTCTTGATTGTCCAAGGCTAAGGGTATCTGATGATATCCTTGAAAGGCGTCCAAAAAGTTTATAAGAGGATGTCCTACAATTGCTTCTACTAGCTGATCAATCCAAGGCATAGGGAAGGGATCCTTTCAGTAGGCTTTGTTTAAATCTGTGAAATCCACACATACCTGCCACTTCCCATTCTTCTTCTTCTTCACAACTACAGTATTGGCTAACCATTCAGGATAAAACACTTCTTTAATAGCCCCAGCCTACTTAAACTTCATCACCTCATCTTTAGCAGTGTTAGAATGATCCTTGGATGAGCACCGAGGTGGTTGCTTTCTACGGGTGACAGATGGATTGACGTTCAAATAATGGCAGATGAAACTTGGATCCACCCCCAGAGCCTCGTAAGTATTCTAAGCGAACACATCAACATTCATCTTGAGAAACTCTACTAGCTCTTCCTTCTCCTGAGGCGGTAGTTGAGCCTTAACTTGGAAAAACTTCTCCTTGTCATCACCTATAGCAAACTTCTCTAAGTTTTCACATTTCGCATCCTCGGCTAGCCCATCTATAGGTAACACCGGAAACTTTGACTGCTATAAATCTCTATTAGCAAAGGCCAAGGACTCAGCTGTAGGCTGATGCAAAATTTCAGACACGAGGCATTGCCTAGCCATGGACTAACTCCCTAACAGCTCCTCAATCCGGTCCCCTGATGGATACTTCACTTTCTGATGTAGAGTTGAAGAAACAGCCCCTAGGGCATGAAGCCAGGGTCTGGCCATAATGGCCGTGTAGGGAGAGTATGCATCTACTACAATGAAGTCTACTTCAACCACTTCTGAGCCTGCCTGCACGGGCAGCCTAATCTGGCCCTTTGGGATGACCACTTTCCCATTAAAACTCACCAAAGGTGAATTATAGGCTGTTAGATCCTCAGGTTTTAAGTTCAGCCCTCTGTATAAGTCAGGGTACATAATCTCTGCACCATTGCCCTAGTCTACCATTACCCTCTTCACATCATACTTTCCTATTCTAAGGGTTACCACCAAAACATCATCATGTAGCTGGATGGTTCCAATCTTGTTTTCATCAGAAAAACTCAGCGCCAGTTGAATCTCTACTTTAGCCCTCTTCGGCATAGAATTAGAGTCCTCAGCTGGTAACCGAGCTACAGACATCACTCTGGAAGGATGAGAACCGGTTCTCCCAAGTGCAGCAAAGATGACATTGATTGTACCTAACGAGGGCCTTGAAGAAGCATTCCCCTAATCCCCTAACCTTGATTGGTCCCTCTGCTCACTAGGTCGATACAAAAATTGCTACAACCTTCCCTCTCTGACCAATTGCTCTAGATGGTTCCACAGAGTTCTGTAGTCCTCGGTAGTATGCCCTCGCTCCTGATGGTATTAGCAGTGAAGGCTTTGATTGTGCTTCAAGGGGCCTCCACTCATCTTGTTCGGCCATTTGAAGTATGACTTGTTCTTGATCTTCTCCAAAACTTAATGCACTGGTTCTCGAAACACAGTGTTTACCACTTGAGGAGCTGTAGACCCAGATTGTCCAGCAAAATCCCTTCAGTGTCTGTTATTGTTGTAGTAATCCAACCTAAAATCTCTTATCTCCTGAGGGATAACCTTACCCTTTCCCTTGCCTTGCTGTTGGTCCTCCTCAACTCTCTTATACTTATCAATCTGATCCATGAGCTGGCGTAGACTGGTAATAGGTTTCCCGGTCAAAGATTTCCTTAAACCATGCTCAGCAGGTAGGCCGACCTTAAAAGTGTTGATAGCTACATTGTTAAAGTCTCCATCTATCTCATTGAACATCTCCCAGTATCTGTTCGAATATGCTTTCAAGGTCTCCCCTTCTCTTATGAACAGGGACAACAAGGAGTCTAAGGAACGAGGAACCCTGCTACACATAATAAAACGGGATCCAAATGCCTAGGTGAGCTCCTTGAAGAAGTTAATGGACCTTGCACCTAAGCCATCAAACCACCTCATGGCCACAGGCTCTAAACTAGAGGGGAACACCTTGCACGTCAAAGCCTCATTCTTGGAGTGCACAACCATTCTCTGGTTGAAGTGGTTCACACGCTCCACAGGATCTGTTCGACCATTATATATGGTGAATGTGGGTTGGTTGAACCGCCAAGGGAGTCTTCCTCCCTCAATTCTACACATAAAGGGTGACTTGGAAATTCGGTTAAGTGCTCTACTCATGGCGTCATTTCCTAAGCCTTCGGAAGATGAGTTTCTATTTTTGCGCTCATGATGGTGCTCCTTATCATACGAGAAAGACTCATTAGGAGGAGTCCTTGATTTGCATCTATAGCTACCATCATCTTCACCATCAGAAGAAAAGTCAGAAATAAAGGGAGTTTGTCTTCTCCGTTTGTGACACAGATCAATTTCCCGCTGTATGCTCTCGGCATTTTGTTCATGAGAGATGTGGCTCCCACCCCGAGATCGGCTCCTAGCATGAGATCGGCTCCTAGCATAGGTAGTGTGCACCCTTCCCTCCCGGTTCCGTCTTTGTTCAAGATCATGGAAGTGATCTTGTCATTAAGACCCCATGGATTCTGCTTTGTATTGATCTTACCACAGTTAAATGTTTAACTCACTGAAACACCAAAATTCTTCCCATAGACGGCGCCAATTGTAAGGACCAAATTTGACTTTCAAGCCCAAAAGATGGTTGGACTTACGCTTAAAAAACCCAAAATAATGAATTTGTAGAGAATGGATGTTCAAGTCTAGCATTAAAGCCATGAAGATTGGACCAAGAAAAAAGTGAAGAAAAGTTATTCAATAAAGTTGGACAGATAGCTCGACACCTACGGATAGAGAACTCGATAGCTTCTTGATACCTCACGATAGCTAGGTTATTTATCAAACTCTTCAGTTGATTGTTATCGCAATCTCGACACCTCTCGACAGCTGGTGGATTGATCGAGAAATCTTCTGTCCCCTCGACAACTTCTCGATAGCTGTATCTGTCGAAGTTTAAAACTCGACACCTCCACGACACCTCTTGATCGATCGAGGTTACGGGAATTCAAATTTTTAGATCTGATTTTCGACCTATGCTTATGTATTTATGTAGGATTTCTTTTCTCACAACCCTAGACCTATATAAGGCTTATTTTAGAGGCCGTCACATAAGAGAATACAAGGAGAACATATGCAAAAGGTGACCGATGCCTTATTCTCTCTGAAAGAAGCTACTGCCTCTTTGCACCTTAGGGTTTTGTAACCAAGTGCTTCTTGATCTTCATTGTTGATGAAGTGAAGAACTTTGCAGTCAACAATTTTCTTTTAGTTGGTGATTAAGTTGCGTACTGGGATCCGCGCAATTGGTTAGTCACGTACTGGGATTTGTGCATCAAAGGGTGGCGTTCATATATTGAAGAGTTCAGAGGTTCTGAAGTGGTAAAAGGTTCCTGCTGTAAGTTCATCTACGGGGATTGTAGAATCTAGAGACAAAGGTTTTGTACTAGATCTGAAACTTATCTTTACTATAGTGGATAGCTTTTCGGGAAGGTTTCCCCCTAGGTTTTTTACTGTAAAACTAGTTTTTTTCATTGGTTTTCCTAGGTTATCATATCTTGTCTTATTTATTTTTCTGCTGCATGATTTTGACATGATATTGATGTTTGTTTGTTTTAACAAGTTTTATTCATAATAAATCTAATTAACAACTTGGGTTTAAAACTTGTTAATTCTATCAATCGAGATCTATATTTCCCAACAAGTGGTATCAGAGTGGGTACACTCTGATTCGATTAATTTCTTGAGTGTGATCCTTGACCCCCATTGTCATGGATTGTGGACAATCTCTTTTGATTCCTCATTTATTTGATGGCACTAATTATAAGTACTGGAAAGTTCATATAAAAGTCTTTTTGCAGGCTCTAGGTGAACAGGTATGGCAAGCTGTTGAAGTTGGCTGGATTAAGCCAAAGGAAGCGTCGGTGGATTGGGACGAAGAAACAATTAAAGCGGAAAATTTCAACAGTAGGGCCTTGAATGCTTTGTTTTGTGGAGTGGCCAATGAGGAATTCAAGAGAATATCATCCACAGAAGTTGCCAAGGAAGCATGGACCATTCTTAAGACCACCTATGAAGGTACCAAGGCAGTAAAGACTGTGAAACTTCAAAGACTCACTAGTAGTTTTAAAGAAATAAGGATGGAGGAGGATGAGACCTTTGATGAGCTCTATGTTAAACTTAAGGTTGTGAATTCTGCTTTCAATCTTGGAGAATTTATAGAAGAATCCAAAATTGTTAGGAAAATCCTTAGGTCATTACCTGAAAGATTTCATGCCAAGATCACTGTCATTGAAGAAGCAAATGACATTGATCAAATTCCTTTGACTGAGCTTGTAGGGAACCTTCAAACCTATGAGATGGGATTAGGTTTAATGGGAAAAGGTGGAAATAGTAGAAACTTGGCTCTCAAAGGTATAGAAGAAGAGATTGAGGACTTTGAAGATGTAGATGAAGATGAAAGTGAAGATGAAGATAAGGATGAAGATCTAACTTTCATAACTAATGAGATTATCAAGCTTCTTCAGTTTAGGAAAAAGGATAAGGTCAAACCTTTTAGGAAACCTAAATCCTTTAGGAAGGGCAAAAATGAGAAACCCCTTATTCAATGCTATGAGTGCAAAAGTTTTGGTCATACGAGGATAGAGTGCCCAAACTATCTTATGAAGGAAAAGACCAAGAATTCAAAAGATAAAGGGTTGGTTGCTACTTGGAGTGATACTGAGAATGACTCTTCTGATGAGTATGTGGGTGAATGTAGTCACGTTATGGCCTTTGCTGCCTCAACCGATAAGGTGATTATGGAAAGTGCTAGTTGAAAACTCGAAAATGTGTTGAAAACACAAGAACAATTTAGACCCCCAATTAAACTTATGGCTCGATAGATTTTACACTAACTTAAGACTAAATGCGGAATAGTGTAAAAGCAAGCGGATAAACAAATAAGTTACTCTAATCCATAAACTAAGCAACACAACAGTATAATGGAATAAACAAGAGTAGGGAAGAAGGATGCAAACACAGAAAACACTGAGACGTGTTCTCGAAGAGGAAACCGAAGAACTCGGCGAAAAACCTCTCTGCCGCCCTCCAAGTGGAAATCGATCCACTAGATAATCAGTTGGGATACATGGGTTAGCAAGAGACCCTCCAAGCCTAATCTACTCGATGTACCTAAGCCCTCCAAGCTCCTACTCCAACAAGGCTTCTCAAAACCGTGTCTTGTCTAGCACCCCGGATCCCGCAACAAGCTTCATGTTGCATCTGCCATTCCAGGCTTCTTCCAATGCTTCCCAGCGGAACCAAAACATCTCACAACACTCTCAAAGGGTGTGGTAAGTGTTTGGGCTATCAACCTCTCAATGGAATGGAAATGGAGAGGGAATGGTTGAGGAGATACCACAAGCAAGTGTATAGAGAAATGTGGGGATGACAATCTCTAATTCCCAATGTGTTTAGCTAGGCTTTTCTCTCTGAAGCATTTCCTCAACATTTGTGGGTAATGAGGGTATACATAGGATAGGTGTAAAATGTGTGAGTCAGTCAGTATAGGCTGGCAGAACAGCTTGTCTTGTAGGAAGGCCTTACCCGCGAGATACTTGCGAGAGACAGCTGTCTCCACCTGGCCTGACTCTTCGCATTCCAGCACGTGTAGGGCACATGCTTCACTTCACAGGAAGCTAGGTCGCGACATACCTGCGAGAATCCTTCAGCCTTCAAATGCTTGAGTCTTCACACACTCTCTCTATCACACAACCCTTACAACAAATCCCACAACAAATACAGGGTATAAATGATTGATAATAATTACAATCAAATTTGGCATGGAATAAAAGCCAACAAAAAACATAGTTGTAAATAACAACTTTACAATCTCCCCCTTTGGCTATTCCGTGACAAAACCCTAAAACAGACTCTAGACTTAAATGTGAGTTTGGGAACAAAGGCAAAACTCACTCACACCTAATTCTAGATTCTGATAAGCTCTTGAAACACATGAACAAGTATCTCCTGAAACACAACAACAAAATAATATCATTGTATGCAGAAAAACTTGAAAAGCATATGGAGCAATAATAACATGATCAAGCAAAATGGAATAAAAACAATAGATCATGGCAAGATTAAACAAGCAATCACTTATGCAAAAGTGATCACTATGCTCATTCACACAGGGAATGACCATCCGGACATGCACGGTGATAAGCTCAAATAAAGAGTATCATTTGCAAGTCTAACACTCAACCAATGCGAAATACACAAAGTATTTGCATCTAGGAACAATCCTACTAGGGCACAAAAGTGTTCATCACTCAACCAATGCATAGAACATATATGCATCTAGGAACAATCCTACAGGGGCACAAGAGTGATGTACTGAAGTAAAATGTATGACATTAAACTTCAAGAACACAAGCATAAAGGCTGCATAAACAAAGTATTGCATATGCATGGCATAAACCATAAAAGCCTACAAAAGCAACATGGGTACATTAACCATACAAAATATAAAATACTTCCCTCTCATATCACTCCCCCTATCATGAATCATAGGAGCTGTGATGATCTTGGAACATATATACTTGTAACCTGAAACACTTGCACAAAACACATTAGACCCTCAAGGTAAATCAAGTAATAAAAAGACAAGTATAATGTAACAAGTAAAATACGATCAAGTAAACATGTTGTGAAACATATGAGCAACATGATCAAACACATGACAGTCATATGGAAATGACTACAATGATCATATATCAAAACAAATGATCATCCGAACATGCAACTAATAAAGCACAATAGCATAAGTGTAAAAGCATGTCCAACACATAAGCACGATGCAATGAGAGCAATAAAGCATATCAAAGCACCATAAAGTAACGAGAAAACAAGCATAAAGTAAATCAAGGTTTTCTCAAAAAATGTCTTCTCCCCCTTGGTATATGCATCTCCCCTATGGCTTTCTTCCCCTACGAATGCGCACAAGGTAGAATTTCTCCCCCTAAGAGTGTGCACATGAGTCATATAGAAATGACGAAACACACTGGCACCGGTATACTCTTTGGTATATTCTCTCACTTTTTGTCACGAATAGACAAATGAATCAAGAGGAAGGAGGGAAAGAAGAAAATATGAAGATGATGCATAAGGGATGCAAGATGAATGAGAAAATGAAACTCAAACATAAGACAAAAACTTTTTTTTTTTTTTTAAATGCTACAAAGCATAAAGAACATGACATGCTAAAGATGATGGAACATGATACGGACCTAGGCATGACATAGACACAAGAACATGTTAAATGTGTTAAAAGGTCTAAAAAGACTTAACTAGCATGAGTGAATGCAAAAACATGTCAAGTGTTCAAGTGTGTGCAGCAAAGGTGCAACTAGTGTGCATCTAGTGTGCATGTGAGATGCATGACCAATGCATGAGCAAGGCACTCAAGGGGCAAAGTGTACAAAACACACCACCAAAGATCAAAACATGATAAAAATGAATAATTATGGTGATCCCCAAATTTGGTACTCATCGGAGTCCAAAACAACGGGAAAATGCCATATGGGCATTTTATCAAACACTTAGAGTGCACACACTACACATGTATGATGAACAATGAAAGAGCATATGAAAATCTTGCCTGAAAACATGTTATTTTTGCCACAAGGGGCCAACATCCAAAGCAAATCATCATTCAAAACAAAGCCCAATCAAAAAGATTGACAGAAAATAAGTTTTCCAACTCCCATTTGAGAAAATCCCAACTATGAACATAAAACCCTTAAAACGTAATCTAAGGGTCAAAATCAATGAAAAGAGTTAAAGATTACCTTAGAGATGTTTATGGAATGAAAAACACTTGAATTTAGTTGGATTTTAATGTAGAAACATTAAACCAGGGGTTTGGGAGAGAATGGGAGACGTTTAAAACAAATGACCCACGAAATGCCCTTTAAAAAGCTGATCTAGAAATTTTCGCTGGTATCTCGCTACTTAGAATCCCGCGAAAATTTCGCTGGTATCTCGTAGATATCTCGCAGGTAAGCTTTACTCGCGAAGCAGCCGTGAAACAGTCGCGAAACTCTCTGTCCAAAACTGGAAAACTTGAGAATTGGACCCTTTCACTCGTGACTGAACTTAAACATGAAATAAGTCACGAAAATACCCAGAAAACATGTTTTTCACACAAAAACAATTTGAAAACTTTGAAAAACACGGGTGATACAAATCACTTCCAAAAGCAAACAAAAAGAACAAAAATCTTTTTGGTTTGATCCACATATGGTTGAGCACACACACATCACATTTGAACATGTACAATCACACAAATGAAATAGACATTCATTGAACAAAAATCTTGTGTGTTGTGTGTGAGGATCAAGTGTGGAATAGTCCTTAGACTAGAGTGAAGCTTCAATGATCAATTCAATCGAGTCATACACAACTGATACGAAATCAAGTGAACTATCTCTATTATAAAAATGAGTATATATGACCTCCCACACATTGAATACACAACTTAGAAGCTTTTCATTTGGCTTCTGCATAAAGCATAACAATTGATCCATTTTTGGACAAAACATCTCATTTTGAGATCGGTGCTTGAAATTTTTGATATTTTAACATTTAGACTTAGCCTTTGGCTTTTTGAGCACCGTACAATTTACATTAAAAGAGTCGCTTTCCCTTTTTCCTAGTCAAATACTAGTATGTGCGACAGACTTTTGCAGCTCAATATCTCTTTTCATTTGGAGATTTACATTTGGTGAGCTATTTTTACAAAAACATAAAAATAAAGTAGGAAGAGATATAGAAACAAGTCTATGCAAGTATCAAGACCATCAAGACTATTGACTAATCATTCATGACAAGCTTGAAGATCTATTTACAATAATCACACATAGTTTTCAAGATTTCTTCCACAAAGATAAATGTGCATACAGAACAAGCTAAGCTCGTAAATGCACTACGCCATTAGTACGAAGGTACTAGGCCAAACTCACATGAGATATGTGCTCAAACATATACGATCAAACTTTTTGAAATTTTCACTTTTTATGTGGTTTTGGATTTTTTACACACACAAAACAAAGACATAAAAGTAAGATCAAAACAAAAGCAATGCATACAAATAAATGCAAAATGCACAAATGCATGAAGATATGACATTCAATGCATAAAGGGTCCTACAAAGATCGAAAGAATTAGATCAAGGACCAAAAGAGCAAAAGCTCAACCATAGGAACCCTTCCTCATCCAAACGGAACAATTGTTTGGAATGAGTGTCTCATGAGAAGCGAGACGAGGGTTGGAAGAATGAGAACCGGAGATGCACATAGTCAGGGAGTTAAGAGCATTAAATACTTTCTTTAACAACATGCTATTTTCACTCAAATCCGGTTTATCATGCAAAGCACAATTTCCAAAAAGCTCAAGTTTCTCTTTTCTTTTTATTCTTTTAAGAGCTTGAAACTTAGAGCAATGTGGTCTAAGATGACCAAAGGCACCACAATGGTGACAAACAATGTGTTTAGGTCCATTAGGCTTTTTGGGAATGGATCTAGCAACTTGGGTTTGTTCTCTCTTCAACTTAGAATATTGAGGCCTTATATGACCAATCACACCACAATGGTGGCAAGTTGGAACAAACTTAGATCCACTCAATTCCCTAGGATTAGACCTAAACAGAGGCTTTGACTTAATAGCCTTTCTCTCCACTTTTTGTTTTCTTTTATGCGGAGGAATGTACACCGATTTGTCCTTTAAGGCAGAACACACATTAGGCACACAATCGGGTACCACAACATGATTGGAACATATATTTTCATCCTTTTTAACAATAGGTTCAGCAATCAAATACTTGGCATGCATCTTAAGAGATTCATTTTCAGATTTAAGATCATCAACAAGTTTGTTAGACAAAACAAGTTTAGCATCCAAGTCCATATTCAAACATTCAAACTCTTTTAGCTTTTCAAGAGAATTTTCAGCAAGTTTCTTATTTTTTCAACCAATTTGATGGATTCATTGAGCTTAGCAATTAAATCATCCTTTTCACAAAATAACTTGCTTAAATTCTTTTGAAACTTTTTAGCATTTTTCTTCAAGAGTTTAATGTTAGGAATATCAACAACACCTAAGGATTCATGTAACATAGCATCACAATCATGAGGATTATCACACATAGAGACATTTTCACAAACACTTGGCATGTTACAATCAACAACATCCATAGAAGCATACAAAGCATTATCCATGGCAAAACACACACACGAGGTCAAGGATCACACTTAGGTAATGAAACCAAATCAAGTGTACCCGCTCTGATACCAATTAAAAGCTAAAAAATGTGTTGAAAACACAAGAGCAATTTAGACCCCGAATTAAACTTACGGCTCGATAGATTTTACACTAACTTAAGACTAAGTGCGGAATAGTGTAAAAGCGAGCGGATAAACAAATAAGCTACTCTAATCCATAAACTAAGCAACACAGCAGTATAATGGAATAAACAAGAGTAGTGAAGAAGGATGCAAACACAGAAAACACCGAGACGTGTTCTCGAAGAGGAAACCGAAGAACTCGGCGAAAAACCTCTCCGCCGCCCTCCAAGCGGAAATCGATCCACTAGACAATCAGTTGGGATACATGGGTCCAAACCTAATCTACCCGATGTACCTAAGCCCTCCAAGCTCCTACTCCAACAAGGCTTCTCGGAACCGTGTCTTGTCTAGCACCCCGGGTCCCGCAACAAGCTCCATGTTGCATCTGCCATTCCAGGCTTCTTCCAATACTTCCCAGCAGCACCAAAACGTCTCACAACACTCTCAAAGGGTGTGGTAAGTGTTTGGGCTATCAACCTCTCAATGGTATGGAAATGGAGAGGGAAGGGTTGAAGAGATACCACAAGTAAGTGTATAGAGAAATGTGGGGATGACAATCTCTAATTCCCAATGTGTTTGGCTAGGGTTTTCTCTCTGAAGCATTTCCTCAACATTTGTGGGTAATGAGAGTATATATAGGATAGGTGCAAAATGTGTGAGTCAGTCAGTACAGGCTAGCAGAACAACTTGTCTTGTGGGTGTCTCGCGGGAAGGCCTTACCTGCGAGATACTCGCGAGAGACAGCTGTCTCCACCTGGCCTGACTCTTCGCATTCCAGCACGTGCAGGGCACATGCTTCACTTCGCGGGAAGCTAGGTCGCGACATACCCGCGAGAATCCTTCAGCCTCCAAATGCTTGAGTCTTCACACACTCTCTCTATCACACAACCCTTACAACAAATCCCACAACAAATACAGAGTATAAATGATTGATAATAATTACAATCAAATTTGGCACGGAATAAAAGCCAACAAAAAACATAGTTGTAAATAACAACTTTACACTAGTGATAGTGAGGATTCTTTTGATGATGAAGTACCTAAGAAGATGACCTTTCAGGAAGCCTATGATAAGCTATGCACTGAATTTATAAAATCTAAAAAGACTTCTCATCTTTAAAGGAAAGAGCTTAATGAGGTAAAAACTGAAAAAGTTGATCTGTTAGTCAAACTAGATGAAACTACAAGGTTAGTTGAGACTCTTGTTGTGGAGAACACCTCATTAGAAAAGAAGGTCAAGAATCTTGAGGCTAAGCTTAGTCAAGCTAGAACTCAAATAGAGAGGATGTCTAGTGCAAAGTTTAATGAGGTATTGAGTGCTCAAAAGCCTAGTTCTGATAAGACTGGCTTAGGATATGCTGTTTCCTCCGGCCCCTCCTCTTCCACGGCTTTTGGATCAAAAATTATCTTTATGCCCCAATCTAACAAAGGTGATAAAGGTATGAAATCCAAAATTGATTTGGTTAATTCTAAATCCTTTGTTAAACCTAATGTTTGTCATCATTGTGGTGTTTTTGGACACATTCGTCCTAATTGTTTTAAGTTGTATCCACATAAGCAATTGTCCAAATGGTTATAGGTTTCCTCTTAAGGACCTACACCTTTGTTTGGAGAGTTATTAAAAGTTTTGAGTTTTTTAACTCAATTTCAGGAGAATTTTAATTCTTCTATGTCCTTTAGTAGACATACTAGGACATGTGCATTTTCATCTTCACGGCCAAAGACTCATGCTGTGTGGGTGAGAAAGGAGCCTAAGACTTAATTGTCTTTTCTGTTTGTCCTCTGCTTTAATTCCTTCTATCTAAAGTAGGACTCTTTTTGCTTGATTTCTTATATGTTTTTGGAATCATGCTTTCATGCATCTACACCTTTCTATCATACTTTCATGCATATGCATCTTTCTTTATTCTTTCATCTTGTTTGTCTGTTTTTGTTTGGTTATTTAGTTTTTATTATTTTTTTTTTCAAAATAAAAATAAAAAAGAAAAATCAGAAAAATACAAAAACAGTGTGTGTTATGTGTATATTGGTACTTGTGTATCTTGGATGGCCATTGAAACAAAGTTTTCTAAACTTTGTATCTTTTGTAGCTCAAATGAGCATCTCTATGTACAACTAAGCAAGTGAGCTTTGTGGCTCTTATTTGTGATGAGTAAGATTAAGTTATCTCTTATACTTAACATTCGTATCACTCTTTTTGATGGGTAAGACTAAAAAATCTTAAGAGAAAGGTATAAATAACCATTTCACCACTGTTGCCCACCAATCATGAATGACATTTGTATGCTTCGGCATAGCAAAAGTGCAATGTCAATGACATTTGTGTGCTTTCAGCATAGTAAAATTGGAATGCTAAATATCATTGGGTATTTCTTTTCTATCTCTTATATGCCCATACATGATATGCTTATTCAAAAGAAAAATAAAAAGCAAAAAGATCAAAATGTTTTAAATATGATTGCAAGCATGTATTCTAGGATATGTGGGAGTTATATGATGTACCTCGAAGGTGATAGTCCCCATCAAACAGTTATGATTGTGTGTGAGTTAAAGTGATTTTCTCATATTTCAAATTGTCATAACATGTATACACTTATGCAATCTTACGATATTTTTCACACACAACACGCAATATTCTTTGCTACTCTTGATACATGTGCAGGTACAATGTGATTTAGCCATCACAAGGTTTTACATGTGTTAATGTATGCTCACTAAACTGTCTTGACTTGTTTTTGAAATATAAAATTGGTTAGACTTGTTTAGTGTGTATGTGTTTTTGGGATCTATGTGCTTAACATTTTTCTTATTGAGAGAATTGTTTTTCACATGTTTTGCATTCTTCTATTATCTTGTTATCCATAGCATCTTGTTCTATTACATTTATGCATTTTTTATGGATTTCTTGTACCCCCTGGATCATCCTTGATCATCTTTATATTTCTTGGGTGAAGTTTTTTAGTTTCTTGTACCCTTTGTCAATCATGACAAAAAGGGAAAGAAATTGTGGAGAATATGTGGTTTCTTTTTAAGATTCTACATGTTAGGGGGAGAAATACATGCCCTTTGTAAAGGGGAGATGTGTTTCATCTTGTTAGGGGGGAGTGTTTACCTATTTTTTCTTCTACATCGGTCTTGTGACCATTTTTGACATACATTGTGCTTATCTTCTTTATATGTGATGATGTATGTTTTTTTCACCTACCTCTACATGTGTTGTTTTTTTTCTTTCTTTATACACATGTTTCTTATTACTTGTATGCAATCTATTATTTCTGTTTCACACTAAGATGCCTTGATGAGTTTTGTTTATAGTGTTTCAGAAATACAAGTTGTCAAAGTCTACTTGTCATAAACTCTCTTCTTGCAAAATTTTTCAAGAGTTTAGGTTAGGATAGATTTTATTGTATTCAACAAGTGAATATGAGTTGAGTGATTTATGACTTCTCTCATATGTTCATTTGTTTGTTGTGGTTTTGTCATGGATTGCCAAAGGGGGAGATTGTTAGGACATATGTGTTTCATTTGTTAAAAACATATGTCATTCTTTTATGTAATTGGCTAATCATTTGACAAAACGCACTTTACTTGCAGTTGGGTAGATCTAGGATGTGTTTAATACTTGAAAAAACATGTTGTTTAAGTTTAGTATTAAAGCCATGAAGATTGGACTAAGAAACAAGTGAAGAAAAGCTCTTCAATAAAGCTGGACAGATAGCTCGACACCTGCGGACAGATAGCTCGATAGTTTCTCGACACCTCCCGATAGCTAGGCTATCTATCGAGCTCTTCAGTTGATTGTTATCGCAATCTCGACACCTCTCGACAGCTGGTGGATTGATCGAGAAATCTTCTGTCCCCTCGACAGCTCTTCGATAGCTTCTCAATAGCTGTATCTGTCGAAGTTTAAAGCTTAACACCTTTTTGACGCCTCTCGATTGATCGAGGTTACGGGAATTCAAATTTTTAGATCTGATTTTCAGCCCATGCTTATGTATTTGTGTAGGGTTTCTTTTCTCACAACTCTAGACATATATAAGGCTTATATTAGAGGCCGTCACATCAGAGAATACAAGGAGAACAGATGCAAAAGGTGACCGATGCCTTATTCTCTCTGAAAGAAGCTACTGCCTCTTTGCGCCTTAGGGTTTTGTAATCAAGTGCTTTTTGATCTTCATTATTGATGAAGTGAAGAACTTTGCAGCCAACAATTTTCTTCTAGTTGGTGATTAAGTCGAGTACTGGGATCCACGCAATTGGTTAGTCACGTACTAGGATTCGTGTATCAAAGGGTGGCGTTCATATATTGAAGAGTTCAGAGGTTCTGAAGCGGTAGAAGGTTTTTGCTGTAAGTTCATCTACGGGGATTGTAGAGTTTAGGGACAAAAGTTTTATACTAGATCTGAAACTTCTCTTTACTATAGTGGATTGTTTTTGGGGAAGGTTTTCCCCTAGGTTTTTTTACTGCGAAACTAGTTTGTTTCATTGGTTTTCTTAGGTCATCATATCTTGTCTTATTTATTTCTCCGCTGCATGATTTTGACATGATTTTGATGTTTGTTTGTTTTAACAAGTTTTATTCATAATAAATCTAATTAACAACTTAGGTTTAAAACTTGTTAATTCTATTAACTGGGATCTCTATTTCCCAACATCCGTTTTCTCAGGGGTCCCTTGCATTATATATTTCTCTTTCAATGATCTTGGCCTTCCATTTGTTGATCTTCCAAGCCACTACTTGAGTGGCTGTCCCATCGGACACCCTCTTTGGCCCTTTATGAGTTGGAATAGGCAATGTAGCATTGTTCAGAGGTCTTTTCCACATAAATGCGGCCAGAAAGTTAGCTGCAGAGTATTCAATGCGATGGCAGCAGTTTTTCCTTAGATATTTCCAAGCTTCCATCCCTCTTGTACATTTATAATACACGTCTCTATCAGTAGAACTTCCTGAAATGTCACTTTGAGTGATAGGATGTACATTTGATCTGTGCTTCGTTGATCTAAAGAGACACTCCTCCTTAGACCACATTTCCCAACCTTTCCACTTGTATGTTACTTATGGGACTTTGAACTTAACACCTTCACTACTATTTATTCGTCCTCGGACCGATTGGCATTCTCGGCCAAGGCCTAAGGCCCAATATATAACTTTGGGCCCTTATCCCTACAATACCCAAATGTGGGGTCTTATATGAATTTTTTTTTTTTTAATTTAAAAAAATATGTAAGTTGTCCATTTTTTTTTTTCTCCACTCTTAATATGGTCCAAAGAATTGAGTGATGCTACTATAAATTTTACAAATTGATGTGTTACCAATGATAAGAAGCAATTAAAAAAAAAAAAATATAAATATATATATATATATATAGTATTGAACATTAACCAAATTGACAGTTAATAAACTCTATATTATTTAAATGAAATTTAAATATGAAAAAGGCTCATTTAAAAGTTACCACCTTACACCTAAAATTGTTTTGAACCAACCCTAATATAAGATGTTCTTAGGCTATCAAACCTTTTGTATGGAGAAAAAAAGTAGTGTATGCATGTAATGCAAGTACAAGTGTGCAACTCTTATAGGTGTGCTTCTCATGTATAAGCATTGAGTCCGATACGGAGCCAAAGTAATTTTTTTTTTTAATTTATATATATATATATATATATATATTTTAAGTAGTTTATTCATGATTTTATAAAAGATTTACACGTTAATTAAGACTTTAAGGTGTGGGTGATCAATGTGATATATTCTCGCATGAGAAGGAGAGATTCGTTATGAGCTCACACATGAAAATTCGGTACTTCTAATATAGCCTTTTAATTAATTAATATATATATATAACTTGACCAATTTATTTGGATAACTGTCTCAAATAATTAGAAACCAATATAGAAGATCGCTGAATCGTTTAATTTGGCCATAGATTATACATAAACAAAATATGAACCAGTTCTCACGACGTTAACCAATATTTACAGTTATCTCTAGAAGGTTGACGAGTAGTTTTTAGCAGGGTTTGAACATGGTTTTAAAACCCGGACCGGACCGTACGGTCCGACCGGAAAAACCTCGAACCGCTCATTTTAGCGGTTCTTTTAGCATCAAGAACCGTCCCATAGGAAAAGAGCAGGGAACCGTGCGAACCGTGGTCGGACCTCACGGTTTTGAGAACCGTGATCAGACCGCTTCTCACGGTTCTCTGCTACTTCCCTTTGAATTTGAACATAAAAAAATAAATAAAAAAAACACAAAGAAAACAAGCTTTAAATTCCACTCCCTTCAGAAAACAGATATCAACCGTGAAAGAATTTGAAAAGCAAAAAACAGAAAAAAGAAAAAAAAAACAAAAGAGAGGAGAAATCGCGAATAAAAAAAAAAAAGAAAAAAAAGCAGCCACGTTACCAGTGTGGATCATGGCAACGCTTTGCCTTGATAGATCGATTCTCATTTTTTCCTTTTATTTCTTTCAGCTTCTTTAAGCCGTTTTTTACTTCTTCTCTGCCCCTTTGTTTCACTTGCTTTTCTTTCTCTGGACTGTTTTTACGTTTCTGAGTCTGACTTCTCTCTCTATGCCTTTAGTTTCATTTGCTTCCTTTCTTTGGGATGCCTTTTAGCTCTTAAGTTTGTGATGGACAGCCAGGCCGTGTGTCTTGGGATTCCAATTTGTGATGGACAGCCAGGCACGTGTCTCTTGCTTTTCAGGTTTTCTTATTTTTTGGTTAAACTTTTCAGCTTTTCAGTGGGGTGTAAACTATCAATTTTTGGGTGTTCAACTATCAATTTTGGTGGGGTGTTCAACTATCAATTTTAAGTTTCTGAAATGAGTTTTTAGCTCTTCGGACCATGGGAACTGGGGAGAGTTGGGCTTGATATTAATATTATGTAAACGGACTTGACTAGAAGGTTTGGGCTCAAGGCTAAAGACTTATGTAAATGGACTTGACATTGAGGTCCAAAGTTTTGGGTTTGATAACGTCATAATTAAGTCTGGTTATTAATATTATGTAAATGGGCTTGACATTGATAAATTTTTAAATATTAACTAAAATATAGATTTATAGTTTTAATTGAAATATTTTAGTTAATTTTTTTTTATTTGTACCAAATTAATATATTTATTTATATTTAAAATAATTATTAAATTAATTATGACGTCATTACGGTTCGACCTCGGTTCAACCTCGGTTCGACCTCAAAAACCTTGAACCTCTTCCCTTTACGGTTCAATGAACGGTCCGGGTCTGAAAACCTTGGGTTTGAATGTTATCCCTTCTAGATTTAATTATCTATCACTTTGTTTTCAAAGATTTGAATCTTAAAAAGTGAAAAGCATACCTTTTCTTTTTCTTTTTCTTTTATGAGAAACAAAACATACATTTTTCAATTGGTCAATGATTTCGATTGCTTAACTATGGGTAAAATCCATTGGTCACAAAATTTGGGTAATTAAATTGGAATAATTAACAAGGGGTCACCGCAAATTACAATTCAGGTAATACATTGTTATTAATTGTTATAACATTACTTTTTTGGGAAAATCATCCCTGACTTACATGACAATCCATCACATACATGTTTTTAAACAAGCACTCTGATTATCTATATGACTTGTTGAGAAATTTGTATCTCAAAATGTTTATCTATCTATGCATATCAATAGAATGTAGAAACCTCATTTTATATACTAAAGCAACCTTAGCCAAAAGTTCCGTGCAGAATATTAAACATAATTGATTTTATTTTGGCAACAATCAACTTATTTTTGTACCATAAGGAACTCAGATGCAAATTGACAATTGAAAACTATTGAACAAATTGAAGGCATGTATATAACAATTTCTTTGAAAAAATTAAAGGTTAGCTGTGTAAGGCACGTTGGTAACCGGCAACCATGAACTGCCAGAGATGAAGTTTGCAACGGTGTATTGTGAAGCTATAGATGCACTAGTAATGACATCGTAGCTAGACCAATTAACTCTATTAGCAGTCGATGAGCCTGGCCCCGTGTTGGCATACTCCCCATAGTACAAGGTATTAAGGGCGAAATTTCCACTCCATTCCTTCCATCCAGTTGGAGCAATCAAGCTATCTAAGTATGTTTTCATAAAAACTGTGCATGAATACTTCTTCCATGGCCTCCCTAAGTATGTCTTAACCGAGCTCTGGGATGACATTAAATCTGAAGCAGCCTTGACTGTACAATCATGAATGGAAATTCCAGTGTTTTGATTAGGGTCAGTCCTACCTTGGGCAGTGAGAGTGTTGGTCTTGTTAGGAGGGTAACGAGCATAAATGTTACAATTTTGCAACACAACTGCAGCATTTCCAAATATGAAATCAACTGTACCATATATGTCACATTCCCTATAGAATTGCCTTTGGGAATGGACATAGAGGGTGTCTTGATACCCTTCCAAGCTGCACCTGTAAAATACTGAGAGATCGGACCCAGAACGAAGGGCCACGGCTTGATGATTTACTGCTCCAGCAGTGTTCCTTATAGTGATGTCGCGAGCAATGAATCCATCTCCCACGACAGCTGAAAATTCAAAATAACAAGAGCTTAATTTTCATGTCAATATTTTAGTCAAATTCTAGATTAACATTCATTATTTTAGTAAAATTATGACTTATAATCTGTAAGACATAATATTTTGGGGTAATCAGTTGTGGCAAGTTAGCTAGGACCACAAGTAATTAAATACGACAATAGTTATCAGCATAAAAGCATTATTATATATATACAAAATCTTGTCAAATTAGATGACTTAGTAATCGTACTTAATTTTGAAAAGAAGGCTAAAATATATAATCGATAACTAAAGCCTCTTGAAAATTAAGAAAGTACATATCCAATATATGTATTGAATGCGAATCTTACAAACTCAAGAGAACCCCATGTTATGGGACATCCGATACATAAGTTAGATGCAAGAGACAATTTTTCTATCCTTTGAACCTAAACCTACATGTGTGACCTGGAGAGATTTAAAAAAATAAAATAAAAAATAAAAATAAAAAATAAAAAAATCCAAAACCAAGCCTTGGCTTGGTATATGAATAGCGTGCATTATGCATGAAATATGACTGCTTTCAAATTCAAAGTTTGATTAATAATTTTACTAAAATTTTTTAATTATGCACTCAATAACTCAGTTGACTTACATATCTAAAAATTCAACCAAAGTCAATTTATGCAAGGAGGTGCTTTTATTATTATTATCTACATATATATATATATAAAACCGAAGCCTCTGAAGCTCTCACAATTTTCCACATCATCACTATTTTCTTTTTCTTTTTATTTTAGATTCTTTTTATTTTAGATTTTATATCTTATATAGAATTCACCAGAAAAACAATAGACAAAAGTTTGAATTTTTATTAATATCAATAATATTGAAAAACGTATACAAACTTGGAGGCCTATTTAAGAGCTCCATAAAACTTGATGGACAAGAAAATATATTCTAAAATAAGCCCTAATTAATACCTAACCATATTAGGAACCAAATTTGACCTAAAAAATATTAAAAGAACCTAAAAACAAGGAAATAAATCATCTAGACCTAAAATAACGTTTTTTGCATAAAAATACCAAAATTAAATAATTACAAAAAAAATTTCCACATCATCACTATTTTCTTTTTATTTTTATTTTAGATTCTTTTTATTTTAAAATCGAAGCCTCTGAAGCTCTCACAATTTCCACATCATCACTATTTTCTTTTTCTTTTTATTTTAGATTCTTTTTATTTTAGGTTTTATATCTTATATAGAATCCACCAGAAAAACAATAGACAAAATTTTGAATTTTTATTAATATCAATAATATTGAAAAACGTATACAAACTTGGAGGCATATTTAAGAGCTCCATAAAATTTGATGGACAAGAAAATATATTCTAAAATAAGTCCTAATTAATACCTAACCATAATAGGAACCAAATTTGACCTAAAAAACATTAAAAGAACATAAAAACAAGGAAATAAATCACCTAGACCTAAAATAACTTTTTTTGCATAAAAGTACCAAAATTAAATAATTACAAAAAAATTTTCCACATCATCACTATTTTCTTTTTCTTTTTATTTTAGATTCTTTTTATTTAAGGTTTTATATCTTATATAGAATCCACCAGAAAAACAATAGAAAAAAGTTTGAATTTTTATTAATATCAATAATATTGAAAAACGTATACAAACTTGAAGGCCTATTTAAGTGCTCCATAAAACTTGATGGACAAGAAAATATATTCTAAAATAAGCCCTAATTAATACCTAACAATAATAGGAACCAAATTTGACCTAAAAAACATTAAAAGAACGTAAAAACAAGGAAATAAATCACCTAGACCTAAAATAACGTTTTTTGCATAAAAATACCAAAATTAAATAATTACAAAAATTAAATTGTAAATTCTATCCTACATCAACTTATCACAAAAATCATCATCTATATTTATTATTATTATCTATTTCTATATATATATATATATATATATATTGTGGGTACCATAGGCATGCTTGGCAACGTCCTAGGCATGCTTTTGCAACGTCCTCGGGTCCTCGGGACCTCGGGCATGCTTGGCAACGTCCTAGGCATACTTTGCAACGTCCTCGGCATGTCCTTCAACGTCCTAGGACGCTGTCCTAGGAGTCCCACATCGAAGGAAAACCTCCCCACTTGCTACCTTATAAGCTATGAAGCGAAGGGAGTAGTGTACCATCAGTTTAGTTATTTGAATAACTATAAACTAATGGTACACTACTCCCTTCGCTTCATAGCTTATAAGGTAGCAAGTGGGGGGGTTTTCCTTCGATGTGGGACTCCTAGGACGCGACGTTGAAGGAAATGTCGAGGACGTTGCAGGACATGCCGAGGACGTTGCCAAGCATGCCCGAGGTCCCGAGGACCCGAGGACGTTGCAAAAGCATGCCTAGGACGTTGCCAAGCATGCCTATGGTACCCACATATATATATATAAAACTGAAGCCTTTAAAACTCCCACAATTTTCCACGTCACCATTATTTTCTTTTTCTTTTTATTTTAGATTCTTTTTATTCTAGGTTTTATATCTTCTTATATTTATTAGTGTTACAATAGTTTAGTTTAAGTAAAACTCTATTAGATATATTTTGTTGGCCTCTCCAAAACTTATCACATCATTATTATTATCTATATATAATATAAAATTGAAGATTAAAAATTAATTATAATTTTTTAAGATACACCACGTTAGAATTAAAAAAAAAAAAAAATGACTCACTTCAGGTTTCAAAAAAAAAAAAAAACTCACATAACACGTTAGAATTTTTTTTTTTTTTTTCTAAAAAGACTCACCAAAAAAAAAAAAAAAAAAAAAAAACTTTAGGATTAAGAAAAAAAGAGAGAGACTCCTAGTAGGACTCTCTCTTCTCTCCTTAAAACCCTAGCAATTACCATCTCCAAAGCCTTAACTCAACTTCACTTTAAGATTAAAAAAATATGAAGGAGAGAGACTCACGTAAAAAAAAAAAAAAAAAAAAAAAAAAAAAAAAAACATAGGTTTTGTCTTTTTTATTTGCTTTCATATGTGCTTGAAATTTTCATTCTATCTTATTGTTTTATTATGTTTAGAATTGATTTTTTTCTAAGTATTTGGGTTAATCTCTATATTTTGATAGTGTTTTTATGGGTTTGGTTTTTGGGTTGAAATTCTAATAATTATTTTATATTGTATATGGCAGATGAAGCATCTCTATTTTTTGGAGAAAAATCAAAGCTGCAACCGATGTCTTCCAGCCCAAGGTGTGGTAAATTTTTATATGTTCTTGCTTTATTGAGAATTTTTATTTAGGTTCATGTGATTTTTTGTTTTTTTATTAAAGCTTTGATTTTTGGTTGATTAATTATTTGTTTGGATTAATTTCAATTAATTATTTGTTTGGATTCAACGTAAAAGATAATGGAATTAGGTGTTATAAATTTGATAATGTTTCATGTTTTGAATTGTTTATATTGTTAAGACTCCTGGTAGGACTCTCTCTTCTCTCCTCAAAACCCTAGCAATTACTATCTCAAAACCCTAAACTTAACTTCACTTTAAAATTAAAAAAATAAAGAGAGAGACTCAAGTAAAAAAAAAAAAAAAAATAATAAATAAATAAATAAAACGTAGGTTTTTTCTTTTTTATTTGCTTTCATATGTGCCTGAAATTTTCATTCTATCTTATTGTTTTGTTATGTTTAGAATTTATTTTCTTCTAAGTATTTGGGCTAATCTCTATATTTTGATAGTGTTTTTGTGGGTTTGGTTTTTGGGTTGAAATTTCTAATAATTATTTTATATTGTATATGGCAGATGGAGCATCTCTATTTTTTGGAGAAAAATCAAAGCTGCAACCCATGTCTTTCAACCCAAGGTGTGGTAAATTTTTATTTGGTATATTATATATGAATTTTTTGAATTTGAAGGGTTTTTGTTTGGTTTTGAAGTAGAATTAGGGGATTCTATAAAATTTGTAAGCTTTAAGTTTTGGGGTTTTTGGTATTTGCGTCTTAGTAGGTTGATCTTAATTCTTTACCTTATATGTTTTTGCTTTATTGAGAATTTTTATTTGGGTTCATGTGATTTTTTGTTTTATTAATTAAAGCTTTGATTTTTGGTTGATTAATTATTTGTTTGGATTAATTTCAATTAATTATTTGTTTGGATTCAACGTAAAAGATAATGGAATTATGTGTTATAAATTTGATAATGTTCCATGTTTTGAATTGTTTATATTGTTATTACTACGACTAAATAAGATTTGCTTTTATCTTTGTAGTTTATATCAGTTTTGAGTGTGTGTGTATATATAACTTTTGGGAATTTTGCTTCATTAATTTAAGAATTGTAAATTATTTTGTAGATTTCAGTGCAGTGAGACATTGACAATATAAGCATATATATATGGTGTTAACATTTTATAAAAATCTTTCTTACAACCCAATAACATTCTACGTTAGACAACACTTCTAAACTATAGAAAAGCATAGAAGTTAAATATTTATTCCCACTGTATTTTATTTAATTATGACAGATCTTTTTTTTTTAAACGCTAACTAGCAAAATGTCTATAATATGCATATTATTAACCCAATTTTCTATTTCTAAATTTCTTAGATTTTATTATATCAATATTTTTTTTCTTTTAAATTCTTGGTGGGCAAATTAGTCTCTCACTAATTCTTTTACCTTAACGTGATGTTGGTTAATTGTCCTTTTATTTAACTATCCCGTGCATCGCACGGGTTAGCGACTAGTTATTATTATTTTCGAACTAGTCAGAAGTTTCTTGGTATTCTTGCATTACTTGATCCAGACCTTTCAAACCTCTAAACTCCCACTTCTTATTAATCTCTTCTATCACATATCTAAACCTAACTTTTTTTAGTCCAAGCAATGATTTTATCCACTAAGACATAAATATATATGTAATATTTTTAGGGAACCAATTAGCAACAATTTCTTAACACTAAAATTTAGCATATATATTTTTCGAAATCATTTGAATTTACTTATCAATTGTGGCTGAATTGAAGGTTGTAGAACCTCCACCAACACTTTTGCTCCCAGTGACTATGGTTTTTCCCCATCTCCTACCAAAATAATATTTTTCAACTTTATCTCAACGTTTTCTTTGTATGTCCCAGCCTTCACATATATCACAAACCTTCCACTTCCTGACTGTGACGAAGCTGCACTTATCGCCTCTTTTATTGTCTTATAATTCCCTGAACCATCTTGTGCCACTACAATATTGGCCTTAGGAGCCAAAGAAGGCTGCAAGAGTTTCCGGTCCCCGGGCGTAACCCAAGTTGGGAAACCATGTTTGTAACTCGGTACAGTGTATGGAACTTTGTTAAGAGCCAAAGCGTTGCTAATTAGCTTAGAAACGTTGTTTGACATCAAGGGCAAGAGATTGTCCAGGACCCCTAGCTCTATAAACCCAGCCCGACAAGTCTCAAGGTTGGTTAGAGCCGTGCTGAGCCATGTTTGAGCATCGGTTTGGCTGCACTTGACATTAGGGTCAATGGTTTTGTTAAGCCTGTGGTGGGTATACTCATAAAGCTCAAGGCAATCTGCCCATGCAGCCTTTTCACGAGCATTTTTGCACTTGGGCCTTAGTGAAATTATGTTATTTTGAGCTTTTAGGGCACGTTCTAGTGCTAGTTGCTTTGAGATTGTGAAAAAAATCGGACTTTTGCTTGATGGGGCTGTGGTAATTAAGCTTCTGGCTTAAAAAATACTCACATGGCTCAGGGTTTGGGGTTTGGCTGCACCATTTTTTAATATCTGCTTGAGAGTAACCAAGAATGGTTAGAGACAGAAAAAGAGACACAAATAGAGGTGCAACCAATGCTCGAAGTGCCATGTTTTTTGGCCTTTTTGATGGGCTATAAAAAATGTTAGACAGACAAAGGACAATATTAGATGTGAATGATTGGGTGTTTGGGATTTGTATGGGACTTAATTAATGCCTCCAGATTGATACTGTTAGGACATATATGTTTTAACTTGTTTAAGAACATATGTCACTTAGTTATGTAAATTGGCTAATCCTTTGACAAAACGCACTCTGCTTGTAATTGGGTAGTTCTAGGTTTTTTTAATACTTCAAGAAACAATATTTCAAGGTCAAGTGTTGAAGTCATCAAGTCTGTCCAAGAGAAAGCAAGCTGAAGTGCAAAGTTTTTAAAGCTCGACACCTCTCAACAGCTACCTCGACACCTGCTATCTGTCGAGATTTAAAAAGGTCATATTTCCAATCTGATTTTCTTGGGATTCGTGAATATGTTTTTGGGCTTTCTTTTCTTCTAACCCTAAACATATAAAAGGATTATTTTAAGAGCCGTTTTGGGTGACACAAGTTGCATTATCATTGAGCAATCTCTGTTTAAGCAAATTGTGATCAACAGACGAAGTTCTTGACCTAGTTCATCTTCCATCAAGAAGTTGCTGTGTATTTGCACCATAGGGTTTTGTAACCAAGCATCTTCCTGCTATTCATCAAGTGGATGAACTGAAGAACTTTGTAGCTAACCATTCTTCCTCAGTTGGTGTTCTGAAGTCGCGTACTTGGATCCGCGCATTGGTTAGTCACGTACTTGGGAGCCGTGCATCAAAGGTGGAGACTGTCACTACAGATCAAGTCCAATTGGCTATTGGGGTAAGGGTTCAACTGTAGGTTGGTAAGGTACTTGGGATTCCTTTACTTGTAACCGCTTGATTTGATAATAGTGGAGTTTCGGGAGTGGTGACCTGAAAATCACCCGGTGGGGTTTTTGCCATTAGG
Organism: Quercus ilex subsp. ballota; assembly: GCA_032727855.1. Taxonomy (NCBI): domain Eukaryota; kingdom Viridiplantae; phylum Streptophyta; class Magnoliopsida; order Fagales; family Fagaceae; genus Quercus; species Quercus ilex. The sequence continues at coordinate 39,531,409 of CM064911.1, forward strand.
GTTTTCCCCATTCGTAAACAAATCACCGTGTTATTTATTTTCCGCTGCATATTTAGTTGATTGGTGATTTGTTTGTGCTTCCATAAAATTGCATGATTAATTGATTAATTAATTACTTGGCTAAATTAATTAATTAGGGTTAATCACAAGGGGTCATTCAGATTGTGACCTATCAGATACTTATATAGAAGAAGAAAACGATAAGAGACGTAACAATGTGGGAAGCACAACTTTTTTTTTCTTCTTCTAGTTTTTATAATAATTAATGACATTTATTTTTTCAAAATTAGAATGAATGATATTATAAAATTGATAACATATTAGAGCGGCTAACAATAATTTTATAAAATAATACTTATAATATCGTTGGTATTGCAATAGTTTGTAGTTTGGTTAGGAATTGTTTTTGAAAAACTAACTAATATTGACTAAATTTTGTATGTTTGACCTTAGAAGATGAAGGACATGCTTGGAGGCTAGAAAAGCGTATGCATGCAATAAATATTGTATGATTGAAAATTTAGCGTCGGAATCTTAACGCGTGGAGTTCTAATCACGTAGGTAATTAGGACAGCCTACCTATATTGAAGCGGCTTTGGACATTTTTTGAATGGGAATGTTATGCTCGGTTTATTGTCAACTTGCATCTATCGCTGGACCACAGGATGATATGAATGATCAAAATTAAAATGATTCTCTTTTTGATTGAATAGACTAATCAATGGTTTGGCTCTCCTCTCACTACAACAAAATGTATTTTCAGTGACGAAAAAATTTGTCACTAAAAAAAAAAAAAAAAAAAAAAAAAAGACCTTCTAACAATATGAATTTAAACTACCTTATAACTCTATGCAAGCCACCCGCTTGCTTCAACACAATAACCCATCACAAAAACAATAATCAACATCACGATATATAATGCTTAGAAGTATTAGAAACAATTACATAGTATCCATCACATATACATCAACAATATTCATTTACAATTCCAAAAAATAAGACATTCTCAATATAAATTTAAACCACCTTATAACACCATACAAGTCATCCACTTGCTCGAATACAACAACTCACCACATAAACAATAATTAACATCACGATATATAATGCTTACAAGTATTAGAAACAATTATATAGTATCCATCACATATATATCAACAATATTCATTCACAATTCCAAAAAATAAGACACTCTTAATATAAATTTAAACCACCTTATAACACCATACAAGCCACCCGCTTGCTCGAATACGACAACCCATTACAAAACCAATCATCAACATCACCAGTATAGTGTTTTTTAAGTATTTAAACAAATTTTACTTACTATGCTCAAGCCAAGCGTACACCTTAAGAAAAAATCCAAAATTTTCACAAATAATGAATATTTAACCTGCAAAAGAAAATTCTAATTTATAAAGAGTTTATCAATACACTTACTAGCTATTATAGCATAATGCTCAACATCTCAACAAAAAAAAAAAAAACACACACACACACACACCCCTTTTTCAACAAATAGATAACAAGTCAGTAGCTTCACAAAGAAGTTCCCATCAATGCAAATCAAATTCTGTTTCATATATCAACAATAAAAACATATAATAATGTACGCCACATGTTAAGGTAAGCCCTTCTTTCCAAACTACAAAATAAGTACTCGCGCGCTAATTCAGAATCTTCTTGGATAGTTTAACCTTTGTCTAAAATCTTTCTACAGTTAAACCCAAACTTGATACAGACTTTTTTACATCGATAATATTCTCTTCATACAGTTTATTAAATGCACTATCTTACAACAATAATGTGAAGCACAACAATGTCTAATTTTGATTTATTCCTGCTCTAGTCTTTTATTACCATATCAATAACTCTCCTGATCAAATACTAAACAACAACCTTAATCCCAAATTATTTTTTCTCAAAATTTAAGACTTACAGTTCCATATTGCCACCAGCGTTGGCGTGCTTAAGAGCCTCATTGTAAACACGATCCCAGCAATCAACCTCAGAATTGGGTTGCTCCCAATCGCCGGATCCGCCAACCATTCCTTCAAACTCGAGATCGACGACTCTTGAAATATCAAAATTCACAAAAATTTTTTTTACACTTTCAATGAGCATAAAAAAAAAATGTAACCAATAGAAAGGTAAAACAGTTCTTCTATAATTAGAAATTTTGTCACAACTTAATGAAGTGGTCAATTGTGAGCGGTGAACAATTACTTTCACATGAACTTACCACCTTTTTCTCTATTATTTACAAGTTACAACCAACAATTTCAAAGTCATGACAAAAGTTGTGTCTTTAAACTAAAAAGGTAAAAACGTAAAGGGAATGGGGGTTAGAAGTTAACCAAGGCAAGTGCTCAATAGTAATGGATTCAGCACGAGTAAGATATGTGTTCAAAAATCAAGAAATAACAATACACGGAATGAATGAACTTAAAATCTTATTATATTTGTCCTAAATTGTTCACAAATTTGCTTGCTAGTAGAATTGAATGAAACTTTGTTCTACCACCAAGCCTTGTAGCCTAGTGGTATCCGATTCCATTGTAACCGTTAGCTCGGGGGTTCTATCACCGCAATTACCCAACAAAAAAAAAAAAATTTAATAAATAAAACTTTGTTCTTAAAAAGGAGTTTTACTAAAACCAAGATCAATCATAAAAAGAAAAATAATTTTATAAAATTCAATATACATTCCAAGAATATTTATTTAGTATATGTCTCATTGTACTTCAATTTTCAATTTGGAATACTTATGGCAATTAAGATACCTGTACATTTTTATAAGCTTCCTATTTTTGGCGGTGTCTCTCCCATCCAAAAAAATGTTGGGTAAAACGAGAAAGAGCTAAAGCTCTAGCAATTTCCAAGTAGCTTCTCTTTAGTCCCCACCACATTTGGAGTCGAGCTCGACGGCGTCATCTGGGGAGAGGTTGGGGACGTCGCTGTTGTTGAAGGCGTCGGTGGGCTAGGTCGGCGTCGGCGTCGGCGCTGTGACTGAGTGAGAGTGAATCGGAGTGAGTGCGTGAAAAAAAAAAAAAGAAAAAAAAAAAAAAAGAAAAGAGATGCTGGTCGACGGCGGCGGCGAGGGACTGGGTCGGCGTCGCCGGCAGGGGCGGGACTACTAATTATGTTAATTTATACAAGCACCCTCCTGTAAATGATTAATTAAGTATACTTAAAAGAAAGTCTACGTAAAGTCTTATTTCTGTAAGAGAAATTTTATAGTTTCACAAATATCATTAAATAAAACAATTTTCACTAAAAGTTCAACATAGACTTTATAGTTTTGTTTCATTTATTAGAAAAAATAGTAAATTACTTTTTTATATCTTAGAGTTTTGAGTATGTTTTATTTAGGGTGACTTTAGATACCGTTTATTTTGTTAAAAATTGAAAACAATAAACTAATAATAAAAAAGTTACTATTTACACGTGAGTTACTATTCATTTGCATTAATGCATTGTTCATATCCCATGAACAGTACAAAAGGCGTTGGTTAGTAAAAAAGAAAAAAAAAAAACGCAAAACATGATCGTGGACGTGGGATCCAATCGTTCACTTAGTCTTAAAATTTCAAAAATTTTCATTTAAACTTTAAAATTCTAAAAGAGCTTCATTTCAATCTTATAGTTTAAGATAGTTTTACTTAAAACTTAAGAGTTTTGGGTAAATTCATTTAAACCTCAAATTTTGGGGGGAAAAAAAGCAATTAAGAAACTCTTCACATGATGTTTAATGGTGTTAATGGAAAAAGTGTTATAGAAATTTTAAATGAAACGATTCTAGAATTTTGAAGTTTTTAAATGAAACATTTTAAAGTTTAAAATATAAATAAAACATACTCTAAGCTTAACTTCAAACAGGGACGGAACAATAGGGGCCCGAGACCCCCTGGCCTTCTAAAACTCTACTTAACAGTAAGCCATGGAGATTGAAACCCTCTTAGATAGAGAGGAGTTGATGTGGGCTCAAAAGGCGAGGACTAAGTGGTTCCTTCATGGGGATAGGAACACAAAATTTTTCCAAACGGTGGTTAAACAGAGACGAGCGAGAAGTAGGATTCTCCATATCAAGAATGGTCAAGGCATTCTCACAGACAAGCTTGAAGAGATTGAGACCATACTTAACGATCACTTTAAGGAAAACTTTGAGAATAGGAATAACATAAGTGTGGAGGAATTAGTTGATGAGCTTCAGGGCTTACCTATTCCTACTTTATCTGTCCAGGATTGTACTTATCTTATTCGACCTGTCTCAAATGCGGAAATTGAAGACATTGTGTTCCAATTGGGGCCTCACAAAGCCCCTGGGCCTGATGGTATTCCTGCCTTCTTTTATCATGAGTATTGGACAACTGTCAGGTCAGATGTCATTAATACTGTCCAAGCCTTTTTCCATTCTGGCTCACTTTTCAAACCACTTAACCATACCTTCATTACCCTTATTCCTAAGGTCAATTACCCTGAAGAGGTTAATCACTTTAGGCCTATTAGTCTTTGCAATGTCTTATATAAGATTATTTCCAAAATTCTTGTTAATAGGCTGAAACCTCTTATGGACAAGCTCATTACTCCTTTCCAAAATGCTTTCATTAAAGGTAGGAACATTTCTGACAATGTTCTTATAGCACATGAAATCATGAATGACCTTAGGAGGAAGAAAGGGAAAAAATTTCAGTTTTGGGGCTTTGAAAATAGATATGAGCAAAGCTTATGATAAAGTTAGATGGAATTTTCTTAAGGCCGTGCTTGTGGTAATGAAGTTCGACTCAAAATGGATCAATTGGATTATGGAGTGTGTTACCTCAGTGCAATTCACCTTACTCATTAATGGTCACATATCTAAGTCTTTCACACCTACTCAAGGGCTGAGACAAGGGGACCCTCTATCCCCTTATTTGTTTCTTTTTTGTGCTAATATCCTATCCATCTCCCTTACACAAGCTGAAACTTTAAACAAGTTGAAAGGGGTTAAAGTTGGAAGAAATGGTATTTCTTTTACCCATCTTTTGTTTGCTGATGACTCCCTTTTGTTCTTCAAAGAGGATAAACACTCTGTAGATGCCTTGTCGGAAATCTTGGATTGGTATTGTAAGGTATCAGGGCAGTCTATAAATCCTCTTAAATCTGATTTATATTGTTCTCCTAACATGCCTATGGAGGAACAGGAAGCCTTGGCGAGAAAGCTAAAAGTTAATCTGGTGAATAATCCCAGCAAGTACCTTGGTCTCAACTTTAAGCTTAAGGGTAATAGAATAGCTAATTTTCATTTCTTGGTTGAAAAACTTCAGTCCAAATTGCAGGGTTGGAAGGCTAGGTTATTATCACAAGCAGGGAGAACAACTCTCATATGCTCAGTGCTTCAATCCTTACCCTTATACACGTTCTCATGTTTCAAGGTTCCTGATCAGGTGTGTAATGAGATGAATACCATTATTAGAGCCTTTTGGTGGGGGCATGAGCAAGGTGAGAAAAAACTTCACCTTTTAAATTGGGAAAAAATCTGCCAACCTAAGAGGAAATGAGGTCTTGGTATTAAAAAGTTTGGTCCCATGAACCAGGCTATGCTTGCAAAACAATATTGGAATTTGTACCAAAATCCTAAATCTTTGCTGGCAAGGACTTTTAAGGCTAAATACCACCCAAATTGTTCTTTACAAGAATACACTCCAAAGTCTCATCATTCTTGGTGCTGGAAGAGTATTGTAAAGCAGGGAGATTTTAGACTTAGGGAGGGGCAGTGGAGAGTTGGTAATGGATTCAATATACCACTTACTCATTCAAAATGGTTTCCTTGGTCTCATGGTAACTTGCATCATCCTGAACTACAAACAGGTACAGTGGGGGACCTTATAGACCACAATTCCAAAATTTGGAAAGCAGATTTGGTCCGAACCCTATACCCCTTTTCTTTGAGCAAACAAATCCTTCAAGTTCCTTTACCTAAAACTCATGATATGCAAGATAAGTTGATTTGGAAGTCTTCCAATGAGGCTAATGGTAGTTACAATGTCAAAAGAGCCTATGAGATTATTATGCAAGATTCCCATTCTTCTGGGAGTATTCATGGGAACCAAAATGTGTGGACTCTGATTTGGGGAGTTAAAGTTCCTTTGAAAATCAATACTTTTGTTTGGAAACTTATCCAAGATAGATTGCCCACCCTCCTTAATTTGAACAACAGAGGCATTCCAACCCAAACAACTTGTCCCCTTTGTAATTCTGATGTTGAATCATCAACTCATCTTTTTCTCCTCTGCCCCTTTACTAGGGCTTGTTGGCACGGCTCAACCTTGGCTGTACATGCCACTGATTTTAGGAACTTAAGTGTCCAACAATGGCTATCCACTATACTCATCAAGTTCAAATCCAAGGAGACTTCTTCAATGGCTTACTTACAAGCAATTTTTACAACTCTATGGCATATCTGGTTACACAGGAACAGGGTGCTCTATGATGGTTTACATCCTAATCCTATGAGTGTGATTTTAATTTCTCAATCTATGGCTTGCAGGTACAAAGAGGCTTTCCTTGATCAACCAGTCCACACTAGCCAAAAAAGAAGACCTCAACCAGACCACTACTCATCCTCAGGGCAGTGGCAACTGATAGTTAAAATTGTTGGAGCTAGGAGTAGGAAGAAAAAACGATGGTCTTATGCTTATGAAGCTATTACTAGGCAGGGAGATAGCTTGTTCTATGGTGTAAATAGTAGTGTAGCAGATACAACAGGTGGGGCGCTGTTGGATGCTATGGTCGAAGCTGCACTCAAAGCTATAAATCATGGTTTCCAATATATTTTGTTTCTTGGTACTAGCAGGCAGTTAGTCCATCTACTTCAACATCGGAAGACCTCAAATTGGATGCAACAAATCAGGCTAGCTGATTTAGACTTTTTGAACCAAAATGGACTTTGCTATGATGTGTATTTAGTGCCTAAGCTTATTGTTAATTCTGTTTGGTCAGTTGCTAACTTGGCATGTCAAATGCCTCTTAACTATAGCTGGTTTAATCCAGCTGTTGTGTAGTTTGTTGGGTTGCTTTCTCCCTTTGTGGTATCAAAAAAAAAAAAAAAAACAGTAAGCCATGGCCCCCACCAAAAAAAAAAAAAAGGAGAATGTCAATTTGCATAGTAGAAATAGAATTTGAGAGCCCACAGGAAAAGACCTTTGGAGTTTTGACTCAGTGACACAATTTAAGAGCTCACATTGTTTTTTGGGGGTCTATTTTAATGTAAGAATTTACTTTTTTTTTTTTTTTTAAGTAACTATATTCTACTTATATGAAATTATCTATTTTATACTACGTTTTATTAAAATATTATTTCTTTATTAATTTTATATTGCTTTCTTAAATCATTTTTCTCCATATATGAGTAAAGGAGTATTAAAACATAGATTTGCATATGAATAGTAACTTTATATATTTACATGGTTAAACATTAATTTTTAGAGTTAGATGTGCAAATTTACTCCTTATACTATTATACATTGACTGATATGAGTATTCTAACGTTGTAGTCATAAAAACATGTAGAAAATTTGACAAAAATGAAAGCTTTAGTTTAGTTCTCATTTCATAATACTTTGAACCCCCAAAAAAATTTTGAGTACCAATATAATTAAGAGACTGAAGTTTTAACTAGACTAAAGCTAGTCCAATCACTTTAGAGAGTAAATAAAGTAATTAGAATAGTTATCCATGATTTTTGAGTAATTGTTGGTACCCATGATTTTTTTAATTCATATTTTGGCCCTCTCAATCCAAATCTTGGGTCTGTCCCTGACTTTAAGGTTTAACAAGTATAATTTAACTTAAAAAAAATAAAAAAAATAAAAAATAAAAACTTGATAAGGTAGTATTTAATCTTGATAGGGCTTTATCCATTTTCACTTAAATTAGTAAAATTTATATCCAATAACTTAAGGATTCTAATAGAAAAGGTAATATACTGAAAAATAATAATTTAAACGATTTTTTTTTAAAGTATATGTGCTATAATTTTACAATATAAGCATTGTTATTTACCGTTAAAATTCAAGTTTAAACAAAAAAAAAAAAAAACCATTTTCTTTCACTAATTCAATTCAAAGAGAATAAGAAAATGTACCTATATATTGCTTACAAATTTTAAGTTTTTGATTTATAAGTAATTAATCAATTTATATATAGAAATAGCTGAGTATCTAATGTAATTGTGATAATAAGACCCCTTATAGTTTATCTATATTTATTATTCACCATTTTTTGGAACCCTTTGTATTTCATGTTTTTAAACACTAAGATGCATGCATTGTTCTCGAGTGTTAAACAAGCTGCCAACACATTAAGACAACCGACAATTTTCGACAATCAAGACCATTCATAGTCCTTCTAAAATATATATATATATATATATATATATATATATATATAAAAGACTATTCACAGTATATTACTTATTCTCGCTATTGCATAATTTATAAAGAGATGGGTTCAAATTACACCTGGTGTAACTTCACAAGAGTTATACTTTTTTTGGATCATTGATTACTATTAGATCTAAGGGTCAAAAAGCACTCATAGTAATGTCATTATTACTCCCTAGAAATTAGTAATTAAGGCATTAACTCTTCTTATTAAAAAAAAACTACAGCTGGCAATTCATATATACATATGTTTTTATTTAATAACTAGGGAACACTCTTGGTAAAAGAACACATGCTTAAATTTAGAGTCATGCGTTCTCTCTTGGAACTAAATATTATGGAACCCCTAACAAAAAAAAGTATTATTTTAGTCTTCATTAATGGGAATAGAAACAAAATCTCTTTTATAATATCCCAGGAATCAAAGTTCAATATCAGCTTATAGCACAATAGAGTTCTCTATGTACTTTTGATTCTTCAGCAATTTAAACACTTCAGAGTAAGATTCTCAACAGCAGGAATCAAAAGAAAATTAAATCATTACTAACAACTAGATGGGGAATCAGATTTTCCCCATTGACTGCTGGTTGGCTATTGACAATGAGGAATCCCTTTATAATAATCTTTCCCAGCTGCTCATTTATGATTCGTGTCTCTGGCTGAAGCCCATCTAACTCTGACCATGGACTGCTTCTCAATTCACTGGCAATGCGGAAAGACTATTACGCCCAAAATGGAGACCGTACCTCCTGAATGTCATCAACATTTGTCAAGGGCAGGGGCGTAGCCAAGAATAAATACATGAGGGGGCCGGGTTGTAATATAAATATACTAAATATAATTCTTAAGTCTATTGGATACAAAATTATCAACTTTCATATATCATCATATACTTGAACATGTTGGGAATTTAACCGAAATTCCAAACCTGTGAAAAACAAAAAAATAGAGAAAACAAAGTGCCAAAAGAAAAACAATCACACGCACAAGACAGTATTTACGTGATTTGGCAATTTGCCCACGTCCACGGAGTTGTAGAGATTTCACTATTATCAAAAAAAATTACAATGTGCGGCTACAATGTTTTTCTTTCTCAAAAACAACAACAAGACAAACCCTAATCACAAAAAAAAGGCTTTTATATCCTGCGCACAGAATTCACAATGGGCTACAAAACGGGCCAAAAAACTTTTGTCTGCCCAAGCCTCCGCTCCATGGACTAAGCCTCAGTAAATCTCCCATTAAAAACCACGCAACATTATTCAAGTCAGGTCGGGTCATCAACCGAATCAAATCATGCCTGACGATGATTTTTCATGGAATAAAATTCATCCATTATCATCTCCATAGTGAAATTCCCTGCAATTTCCTTCTCTAGATAAACTATCATATTATCTGCCAAAAACTCATCCTCCATTCTATTGCAAAATCTTGTTTTTAACAACTTCATAGCTGAGAAAGCTCGTTCTGTAGTTGCTGTAGAAACTGGAAGGGTCAACACAAGACGAATAAGTCTATCAATCAAAAAATAGATATTAGACTTTCCTGAAATTTTTAATCCCCTACATAGCTTGGAAATTGTACTCATATTCTGAAAATCTAGATGTTTTATCACATCAAGCTCATAATGTTGCAATTGAGACTCCAAAAGTTCTTGTTCATGTTCAGTAAAATCTTGAGGATAATATTTCTTAACTAAATTGCATATATGAACAATTTTGAATAATCTAAAAGCATCATTGGGATTTAAAGCTGAACTAAGAATGACAAGTTCCGTTGTTAGCTCACAAAATCTACTTTTCAATTCTTGCAACTGAAAGTCTATTGCAATTGTAAATATGCAAATTCTAAAATGATGTTCCATTGTTAAATCTTCATCTTGACGACGATATTTATCTCGACCTTTAGTGTAACGAGCATTCATATCAGGAATATCAACTTCATGTTGCTCACAAAATGCTATAACACTAGCAAGTAAAGGCTCCCATCCATCATCTCTCAACTTTTGAATAAATGATTTTGTAGTTGAAACTAAATGCGTGGCATTTAAAAGGTCTTGAGAACGTTGTTGCAAAGCTTGACAAAGAACATTAGTAATTCCCATTATCTCTTTCATCAAATGCAAGATTAAAATAAATTCAAATGATGTTAATACCTGATAAGCTCCCTCGGCATCACCGCGTTGTTTATAGTTAGCCCCTTCTTCAGAGATAGTGTTGATAACTTTGCAAGTAGCATCAAACATGTTAATCAAACTACAAATAGATTGAAAATGAGATTCCCACCTAGTATCTCCAACTCGTTGCAAAATACCAATCTGGTTTGCACCTCTTCCAATCTCAATTTCATTAGAAGCAATCATATTCTCAACTTGTTCTGCTTGAGCATGTTGCAATTCATCATTACGCTTACTAGAAGCAACAACAATATTGATAATATTAACCAAATGATCAAAGAACTGATGAACATCTTTTACTTCTCTAGATGTTGTAACTAGAGCTAATTGCAACCTATGAGTCATACAGTGTACATAATAAGCATATGGGTGCTCTTAAGAAAAAGAGCTTGTAATCCATTCCATTCACCACTCATGTTACTAGCCCCATCATATTCTTGACCTCGAATATTTTCAATGTGGAGGTTGTAATGAGAAAAGACAGCACATATCTCATTCTTTAAAGTCAATGCAGTAGTGTCTTTAACATGCACAACATGAAAGAAACGCTCTTTAATGAAACCTTCTTTATCAACAAACCTCAAAATGATGGCCATTTGCTCTCTCTTCGACTCATCCCGAGCTTCATCAACAAGAATGCAAAATTTTGCATCCCCAATTTCTTCACGAATAGCATTTCGCACATTACTAGTAAGAATATGCAAAATCTCCTTTTGAATTGTGGGTGATGCATATTTGGCATTTCTTGGTGCATTTTCTAAGACAACACTAGCTACTTTGTCATTGAAAGTTGATGTGAATTTTATCAATTCAATAAAATTACATCTATTTTTTGAATCAAGGCTTTCATCATGACCTCTAAAAGCACAAGCTTGGAATGCTAGCCATCGAGCACACTCTACTGAAATTTTGAGCCGCAACCGATTATTCTCTAATTCTTTTGACGTTTATTTCTCAATCAGCTTGTCAATATGCCGTGAATGATTCTTTAAATGCTCGCAACATTTCATAGCAATTTTACGTGGGGAGTTTGGTTCTTTCCCTTCATGACGAATTAAAGGACAATTCATTCCATCTTTCACCTTTTTCCAATTATTAAAACCTCGTGAAATGAATACATCTGATCCAGGACGACCTATTGGTTTCTTACTAAAAAGGTAGCAAGGTAGACAATATATCGCATCCATTGAAGGTGAGTATTCCAACTAATCCTTATATGAACCAAACCATGAAGGTTGAAATCGACGACGATAAGTATCATCATTGTATGGATAGTCTATATTTTCAGGTTAATATGGACCTTCTTTGAGATAAGCTCGTCGGATTTCATCTTGTTGGTTGATAGGAAATTCACATATTTGTTTACGTGATCCTGGATCACGATCTATCTCTTCAAATTGAAGTTTTGGACATTTGGAGCGGTGTTCATCAGGTATTGAAGTATTAAGATTTGTTTCTACAGCCATAGGTGTCTTAATTTCTGAATTGCTAGCATCTTTTTTCTTAAAGAATGCATCAATTGTTTTTTGTTTGCTCATAATTCTTTTAGCTTTAAGAATATGACTCAAAAATTAACCTGAAAAGAATTAAAAAAAAAATTTAATTAGAAATTTTTACTTAGTTATATGAATGTTATTCATACTCAAGAAAAAAAACAAAATTTTCACTATAATTTAAACAGTTAGCCCATTTTTAATACAACTTTAATTAATAATAACCTCTCAAACAAAAACAAAAATAATTTAATTAATTTGTCTTTTATAATATATTGGTTAATTTAATTATATAGCTTTAATTATTATTGTTTAGCTTTAATTTAATTTTCACTATAGCTTTAATTATATAGCTTTTATTATATATTGGTTAATTTAATTACATTGCTTTAATTATTATGCTGCACCCAGCCCCATGTGCCCATAGCCCATCTACCCCCTCCCCACCCCACTCAACAGCCAACAGACAAGCACAAAATGCGCCCCAATCACAATAGCTAGCTGCAATCAGAAAATTTCGCAATGCCAATCACAAATCATAACACACGTTACACTAAATGACAATTTCACCAAACACCAACACACTGAGTCACTGACCAACAAAAAAAGGGATAAGATAATGCCAAATTTAAAAAGACAAAAACACTAAAACAGGCAAAAAGCAAAACCAGCCAATCAGAGAGTCACAATTCAAAAGAGAGAGACACTTACCGAGATGTGAGATCAGAATCATCAGATAGGCTTAAATAAAGAATAAAGAGACTCTTCATAAATATTCATTTCATTTTTTTCCTTCAGTGAGATAAAGAGAGAGAGACTGAGAGAGTTTTAGAGAGAAAAACCTTGAGGGAGGGCGGACTGCCAGAGGCTGGAGCGGAGGGAGCAACTGCCAATGAGCACCGCTACACCAGAGCAGAGGCAGCACGATCTGCAATCTCCGATGAGGCACTGACTGCTACGATCTGCGATAAAGTGGGTTTCAAATTTTCAGTGAGATAAAGAAAGAGAGAGAAACTGAGAGAGTCAGAGAGAAAAAGTGAGAAATACCTTAAGGGAGGGCCGGAGGGAGCACCGTCGCACCGAGCATCGGAGTAGAGGCAGAGAACTCTGCGATCTCCGACCTCCGATCTACGTTCTGCGATCTGCGATGAGCGGCGACGACGACGAGCGAGCTGCAGCGACGACGACAGCGACGTGACCGTGGGTTACTGGGTTTGGTTTGCTGGGGACCTGGGGTTTGGTTTTGGTTTGTGTATTGGGGTTTTTTTTTTTTTTTTTTTTTTTTTTTTTTGATAAACACCTCTATTTTGCGTTTTGGTTTGTTGGAGTTTAATGTGCTTTAGTATTGGGGTTTGATTTCTCTGCCACTGCCAGCGACGTGATGGGTTTCAACTCTCTACTAGCGAAGTGATGCTCTGTACTGGTTTTTTTTTTTTTTTTTTTTTTGGTTGAGAATCTGTGAGCTTGCCGTGAGCGAGCTTGGGCTCACCGTGGGCTTGGCTTGCCGTGGGCTTTGTTACATTTTTTTTTTTTTTTTTTTTTCAGATTTTAGTTCAAATTTGTTTTGGGCTTTTTTTTTTTTTTTTTTTTGGCTTGAAAGTAGAACATATATATATATATATATATATATATATTTTTTTTTTTTAATTTGAGTTGTTCCTAATTTTTGACTGGTGGCTGGAAAAATGGTTGAGAAATGGGTAGAGGGGCCGGCTGGTTAATGTTGGGGGGGTCCATTAATTTTTTTTTCCTAGTCTAATGGGAATTTTTTTTTTTTTTTTTTTTGCAGGGGCCTCGGCCCCCTCAAGCCACTATGTGGCTCCGCCCCTGGTCAAGGGCGTAGTCCATTCTTCAAGAAGTTTTAAAAAAAAGAATTTTCTTGTCACGTGCTCGTGGCCGCATGAACTGTTCAATAAATTTTGACTTAGGTTATAGATGGCCATGACTAAAGAAAATACATATAAGAGTACATGTAGCTTAACCAAATTATGGTTACTTCCATTTATTAAAACTAAATAATTCAACGAATATTTTTCGGAGGAGAAAGATGATGATATGGAAGGGGGAAAAAAAAAAAAAGTTAACGCTGTGGTTTTTTCTTTTTCCTTTAATAATAAAAGTTAATGTCTAAATCACTAATTTCTAGGTAGTAATAATGACATTACTATAAGTGTTTTTTGACCCTTAGATCTAATAGTAATCAATGGTTCATAAAATGTGTAACTCTTGTGAAGTTACACCAGGTGTAACTTGAACCCATCTCATTTATAAATATAAAATAATAATTTTTATGATAAGAATTGAAAATGCCATGAGTCACTCCAAGATAAATTAGGGTATGTTTGGTAACTATTTTCCCCCTTATTTTCTATTTCCAAAAATAATTTTCTATTTTTGAGACTAAAAAACTTATTTAACAACCCAAAATGAACAAAAAACAAAAATTGTTCTCAAAATTCAATTTGTAAAGGAAAATGAAAACATGTAAAAGACTGTTTTCAGTTTCTAATTTTCAAAAGAAAATGAAAATACGCATTTAATTTAATAAATCTATCTTATTTAATGAGTTAGCATTATAGTTCAAATCCTAGTAACAACATATTTTAGTATTTTCTATTTTTTTCTTTAATTTTTTTTTAATTTCAACTAACCAAACATGTTTTTTATTTCAAAAATACAACAAATTTTTTTTTTATTTATATTTACAAAAACAAGTTTTTTAAAATAGAAAACAAAAACTGTTACCAAATAGTTTTGTTTCTCAAAAAAAAAAAAAAAATTCATGTTATTTTTTAAAATAATTTAAAAAAACATTTTTCTTCACTAATTCAATGTACCTATATATTGCTAACAAATTTTAAGATTTTGGTGTGTGTGTGTGTGTATATATATATCAATTTATTATATATAGAAAAAAAAAAATAGCTGCATAAGTCTCTAATGTAATTGTGAAACGTCTTTATCACTTTATACTATATTTGTTATACACCATTTTTTGGAACCCTTAGTACCTCATGCTTTTAATCACTAGATGCATGCATTGTTCTTGCGTGTTAAACAAGCTACGAAGTGCCAACCCATTGGGACAGATGATAATTTTAACAATCAAGACTGCTCATATTTCATAGTATATTACTCATTCTTTCTATTGCATAATTTATAAATATATAAAATAAGAATTTTTATGATAAGAATTGAGAATGTTACGCCCAGGAGTACATCCCAAATAAACAATCATCCAACTCTTTGTTTAATTGACTAGGACTTTTCCTTGGCAATCTCTTTGGCATGAAAATTAGTTGGCACTATATTTTCTAATATGGAAATCCAACTGGGGTATTAAATTTCTTGTTTGTGGAACTTGCCTTCAATGGAAGACAAACTTGATATTTTCACATAAGATGTTCATGACACAACGCCCCGCTTTTTTTAGGAAAAATAATATGGAAGGAATTGTTGTACATTCCTTATGTAGCATCATAAAATTAATGAGACCTAGCTTTTCTCACAATTCCTAAAGCCTACATAAACCCAGTCATTGTAAATCAGTTCTCACATCTTGTTCTATCAAATACAAAACAAAACAAAAAAATTACACTCTGAAAATTGAAGGACGAAAGGATGGTGTACAGCAAAACCCTTTTGGAACATGTGATGGCGATGATTGGTGGTCAGTGGGTCTGGAAGGTGTACTTCTACAAGGAGTTTTGTATCAAAGGCTGAAAATAGGAGGTTGTTCTTGGTGTATCATGAAGTATTGGGTTCGATAAAAAATAATTCTACTTTTATTTTTTTAACTAATATTTTGTAAGAGAAATAAAATTATTTTTTCTTTGATCTCACTCTCTTTTCTTAGTTTCTATTTTATTATTTTGTTTGTCAGGTAATGATCGAGCTTTTTTAGAGGAAATGAATTTTATTAATAAATAAACTAAATAGAGTATTGTTTTTTTGAGTCATGAGTAAAAATGATACTCGGAACTCTTATCCTAAATATATATATATATATATATATATATATTTATATATAAGGTGAGAAAAAAGCTAGAGTTCAAATCTTAGACATCAGGTAGTAGGCACCATAAAAAGTGTCGTTATTACTTGAATTTCATCTTTAATATTATTTGAGTAATACTACTGGTATAAACTATTTTATAACATTTTTATAAAATGTTGATGTGGCTAACCTCTTTTTGGCTTTCATCTGAACTTACTATTAATATAACTTTTTCATTTACCAATAATCACTCACCACATTAGCAGTTTGTAAAATTTTTTCTAAAATAATTTGTATCTCTAGCATTATTCATATTATTTTGTAGAAACTTTTTCTAGAACATGGAAAAGAAAAGAAAATTGTGAAATTGGTTAAGAAATTCCATTTCTTTCTGAAGTATATTTAACCATTTTGCTGCCCTTTCGTAGTTTTGTACTGTACTCATTTATTATGAGATACAAGGCTAGCGTCAGCCAAAAAAAAAAAAAACCTCTATAAATATATATATATATATATATATATTTTAGAATTCTACATTTCTGAGATGCAAACCCTGAGTAAAAAAAAGGGAGTGTTTACCATTTTTTGTTTGTTTTTGTTTTTGTTTTTTGGTTAAAAGGAATTTTTATTAAAGAAAACTAGGAGGCCATAGTTGCCAAGGAGGCAGTAGCAAGTCTACCGTAGTACATGCCATTCGCATCTGTAGTTACATAAGATTCAATTTCTACAGACGGTGGAAAATCAAAAATAACAAAATCCTCCTGGAGATAGCATCCCCTTCTTGCCAAGGCATCCGCGCACCTATTCGCCTCCCTAAACGTGTGCTTCACCCTGACCTGCTGGAAATTGCTTATGAGTGATCTGCAGTCATTAAGAAGAGGAAGAAATGAATTATTAACCATAGACTTAGACTGCATCAGTTCAACAACTATCTTGGCGTCAATTCAACTTCAATTTCTTGTATTCCTAGCTGGGAAGCAAGCATTAACCCATCCCTTAAGCCCCAAAACTCAGCTGTAATGCTCGTCCACCTGAACAATTCCGAATTAACCCCCCAGCTCCTGCAGCCCCCGGGTTGCCTAGTGAGGCCCCGTCTGTGTTGAGCTTCATCCAACCAGTGGGGGGTTTTAGCCATTTCACTGGTATCATGACATTTTGCCTCTGGCTCCGAGTTTTTCCAACACAGAAAAAGAATTCTAAGGCCTGGTTAATACATGACTTATGCAGGTTTAGATTCAGGGGAATGTTTTCAAAGCATGCTCTGTTTCGATGCTTCCAAATGGACCAGATAGCAAATGGAAATAAGATGCTCCATGGTATAGTGGAGTGATGGACAGCTTTACTCTGACAGTTTACAAGGAGCCAATCAAACAAATCTTCACTGAAAGAAGACTTCACTGCATGGGGTGGTTGAACTTTACTCCAGCAAAAGGTGGATAACTGGATATTATTTTCCCAAACACTCAAAGCATTGAGCTTCAATTTAAATATTTAAATATTATAGTGAATGTAATAAATAAGGATATTAACATGATGGGCTTGTTAGAATACAAGCCCAGTCTTTAACAGGGCTCATACAAAGAACTTCAAAATAGTTTTTGAAGTAGGAGTGAAAATATTTAATTTAACCAACCTAGCAAGTGGTCTAGTGACTAGGCCTTGAGCCAACAAGACTTTGGTTTTGGATTTTTACTAATCTCGAGCGCGTTAATTCTTATTTTTCCTTATGTTATCTCGATATGTAAGGGCCTTTTTTTTTTTCCCCTACAAAAAAAAAGGTTTAATTTTAATGTTATTTATGAAAAAGTCTCATGGTTCTCTCATTAATTTTGTTTTCTACGAGTAAGACTTGAGTCTTGATTTAATATAATAGAACACAATGGGATGATACACTTGGCCAGATTCCATCCCTTACATAAAATCACTACATCTTCTTCATTCATACCCATGTTCTTAACCTATCAAACTTTTTGTGCCAAAAAAAAAAAAAAAATCTATGCAGATTTGGACCCTTGGGCACTTCTCTCCCTAGAAAATTCCAAGGATCCTTTGAGCGATTCTCTCCCCCTTAAAAAAATTGTTATCAAAGCTATGGTTCAACTTCTGCATGAACTAGTGCATGTATACATGTATTGTGGTGCAACTCTTATAAGTAAGGGGTGCCTCTTACTCTTACCGTCTTACGTACGTATAAGGATTGAGTCCCATATTAATTAAGTAAAAGTACAAGTTTTATTTTATTTTATTTTATTTTTTTTAAGAGAGTAGTTTATTCATAATTTTATAAAAGATTTAGATGTAAGATAAGTTAGGTCAATGTGATAGATGCTCACATGTGATATAAAGATTAGTTATGAGCTCACACATGAAGCTTCGGTACTTCTAATATGGCCCTATAAATTAAACATATATAATGAAAGAAGGTTGTTCTTAGTATATCTTGAAGTTTTGGGTTCAAGATTTATGATAATCTTTTTTCTTTTTTCTTTTTTGTTATTTACTTTAATAAGAATAATAAAAGTACACGCTCTTCATTCTCTCTTTCTCTCTCTTTTCTATTCATTTTTTTTTTCAGGTAATGATTGGGTTATTTCTCGGGGAAATGATTTTATTAATAAGTTGAATTATGTGTTTTTATCCTGAATTGTCTCTCTTTCATGAGTAAAATTAGCCTCATTTGCAGTGTTATAGTTTGCTTCTCCCGGAGTACTGTTTCATGCTATTTTTGTTGTAGAGGCTTCTTCTAGAGAACACGGAAAAGAAAAGAATTAAGATTGTAAAATTGGTTTAAAAAATACTCTATTTTTTAAATTCCAAAGTATAATTTGAACTTCAAATCCAATAGCTTTGAGCAGTAACTTTTGCTTGCAGACCATTAAAATACACATATTACAATCGGATAGGTCACATAGTAATTATCTTTGTGAATTATGAAAAAGTCACGTGGTTCTCTTTCTTTTCTGAGTAAGACTTTTATTTTATTTATTTTATTATTTATTTTTTTTAGAAGATTATACAAGTAAGACTTGAGTCCTGATTTAGAGCATTCACATATCAGCTTTCACAAAGAATTTTGTTTATTTTTGCATAAGGGCATCCTTTTTTTTTTACACAACCACCATTCAAAAAAAAACCATATCCAATTATTTATTTTATTACATTTCATTAAAATATTATTTATTTACCAATTATTTATTATTCTCTCTGTCTTTGTGTGTGTGTGTATATATATATATATATAATATTTAAAAAAAATATTTGCATATGAATAGTAATTGTATAAATATACAAGATTACTGTAGTAACAATATAAATTTACACATTTATAGATTGATTGATATAGGTATTTTTTTAGCTTAAATATATAAATTTGAAATATTTTTCTATTATTTCCACACTAATATGAGTGCGCAATATAATAGAATGCAACGAAATGATTCACGTTGGTGAGATTCCATCCCTTACATAACATCACTACAATCTCTCACATGGTAAATTGAGATCCCAAAAAGAAAAAAATTTATATCATTTTTTTTTATAGCAGTAGACCACAAATTATGTATTTTAATATAGCTCCCTCCCGTAAAAGATTAATTAATTATACTTAAAAAGGAAGTTTATATAGTCTTATTTTTGTAATAGAAATTTTATAGTTTCAAAAATATCATTAAAGAAAACAACTTTCACTAAAAACCTCTACATAGATTTTTATAGTTTGGTTTCATTTATTTAGAAAAAGGCCAAATTAATTTTTAAATCTGAGAGTTTTGAGTATATTTCATTTAGTCTTGAAATTTCAAAATGTTTCATTTAAACTTCAAAATTTCTAAAAGAGTTTCATTTCAATCTCATAGTTTAAGATAGTCTATTTATATATATATAACCGAAGCATCTGAAGTTCTCACAATTTTCCACATCATCACTATTTTCTTTTTCTTTTTATTTTAGATTCTTTTTATTTTAGGTTTTATATCTTATATAGAATTCACCAGAAAAACAATAGACAAAAGTTTGAATTTTTATTAATATCAATAATATTGAAAAACGTATACAAACTTGGAGGCCTATTTAAGAGCTCCATAAAACTTGATGGACAAGAAAATATATTCTAAAATAAGCCCTAATTAATACCTAACCATAATAGGAACCAAATTTGACCTAAAAAACATTAAAAGAACCTAAAAACAAGGAAATAAATCACCTAGATCTAAAATAAGGTTTTTTGCATAAAAATACCAAAATTAAATAATTAAAAAAAAATTTTCAATTTTTTAAGATACCCCACGTTAGAATTAAAAAAAAAAAATGACTCACTTTAGGTTTCAAAAAAAAAAAAAAAAAAACTCACATAACAAGTTAGAATTTTTTTTTTTTAAAAGGACTTACCAAAAAAAAAAAAAAAACTTTAGGATTAAGAAAAAAAAAGAGAGACTCCTGGTAGGACTCTCTCTTCTCTTCTAAAAACCCTAGCAATTACCATCTCAAAACCCTAAACTCAACTTCACTTTAAGATTAAAAAAATAAGAATGAGAGAGACTCACGTAAAAAATAAAAATAAAAAAACGTAGGTTTTGTCTTTTTTATTTGCTTTCATATGTGCCTGAAATTTTCATTCTATCTTATTGTTTTATTATGTTTAGAATTGATTTTCTTCTAAGTATTTGGGTTAATCTCTATATTTTGATAGTGTTTTTATGGGTTTGGTTTTTGGGTTGAAATTCTAATAATTATTTTATATTGTATATGGCAGATAAAACATCTCTATTTTTTGGAGAAAAATCAAAGCTGCAACCTATGTCTTCCAGCCCAAAGGGTGTGGTAAATTTTTATATGTTCTTGCTTTATTAAGAATTTTTATTTGGGTTCATGTGATTTTTTGTTTTTTTATTAAAGCTTTGATTTTTGGTTGATTAATTATTTGTTTGGATTAATAGAATTAGGTGTTATAAATTTGATAATGTTCCATATTTTGAATTGTTTATATTGTTATTACTACGACTAAATAAGATTTGTTTTTATCTTTGTAGTTTATATCAGTTTTGAGTGTGTGTGTATATATAACTTTTGGGAATTTTGCTTCATTAATTTAAGAATTGTATATTACTTTGTAGGTTTCAGTGCAGCGAGACATTGACAATATAAGCATATATATATATGGTATTAACATTTTATAAAAATCTTTCTTACAACCCAATAACATTCTACGTTAGACAACACTTTTAAACTACAGAAAAACATAGAAGTTAAATATTTATTTCCATTGTATTTTATTTAATTATGACAGATCTTTTTTTTTTTTTTTTTTTAAACGCTAACTAGCAAAATGTCTATAATATGCATATTATTAACCCAATTTTCTATTTCTAAATTTCTTAGATTTTATTATATCAATATTTTTTTTCTTTTAAATTCTTGGTGGGCAAATCAGTCTCTCACTAATTATTTTACCTTAACGTGATGTTGGTTAATTGTCCTTTTATTTAACTATCCCGTGCATCACACGGGTTAGCGACTAGTTTTATTTAAATCTTAGAGTTTTGGGTAAATTCATTTAAACCTCAAATTTTGGAAAATAAAAATAAATTAAAGTAGCTTTGCACATGATGTTTAATGGTATTAATGGAAAAAATGTGACAGAAATTTTTAATTAAACAATTTTTGAAATTTTGAGGTTTAAATGAAACACTTTAAAATTTGAAAATATAAATAAAAAGTATCCAATAACTTATATAAGGATTCTAATAGAAAAGAAAATATACTGAAAATAATAATTTTTTTTTTTGGGTAAAAGCATATATGCTCTAATTTTACAATATTAGCATTTCTATATACCGTTAAAATTCAAATTAAAAAAAAAAAAAAAACCATTTTCCTACATTAATTCAAGTCAAAGAGAATAAGAAAATGTACCTATATATTGCTTACAAAGAAAACGTCCTTGATAATTACCCTGTATCTATTATACACCCTTTTTTTTTGGAACCCTTTGAACACCATGTTTTTAATCACTAGATGCATGCATTGTTCTTGAGTGTCAAACAAACTGCCAACCTATTGGGACAGCCGAGATTTTTACAATCACGACCATTCATAGTATATAACTCATTCTCTCTACTGCGTAGTTTAATTTAAAAATATACAATAAGGATTTTTACAATCACTTTTTGATTACTTGACTAGTACTTTTGCTTCGTAATTTCTTTTGCATGAAAATTAAATGACATTAATGAGTACAAAGAAAACCTAAAAGCATCTTTGGTACCATATTTCTATTATGGAAATCCAACTGGGGTATTTAATTTCTTGTTTGTGGAATTTACCTTCAATGGAAGACTTGATAATTTCACAAAAGATGTTCATGACACAACGCCCGTCTTTTTCTAGGAAAAACAATATGGAAGAAATTTTTGTACTTTCGTTATGTAGCACCATAAAATTAATGTGACCTAGAGTTTCTTACAATTCCTAAAGCCTATATAAACTTGACTATTGCAAATCATTTATCTCACCCTACCTATCAAAATAAAACAAATTGCACTCTGAAAGCTTAAGGACGAAAGGATGGTGTACAACAAAACCTTTTTGGAACATGTGATGGTGATGATTGGGGGTCAATGGGTCTGGAACGTGTACTTCTACAAAGAATTTTGTATCAGTACGTGACTAATTCCTTTGCATGAATCTCAAAACGTGACTCATTCACCAACTTAAGGAAGAAGAATGTTGGCTGCAAAGTTCTTCACTTTATCAACAATGAAGATCAAGAAGCACTTAGTTGCAAAACCCTAAGGCGCAAAGACGCAGTAGCTTCTTTCAGAGAGAATAAGACATCGGTCACCTTTTGCATATGTTCTCCTTGTATTCTCTCTTATGTGATGGCCTCTAAAACAAGCCTTATATAGGTCTAGGGTTG
This sequence comes from Quercus ilex subsp. ballota, assembly GCA_032727855.1. Lineage (NCBI taxonomy): Eukaryota > Viridiplantae > Streptophyta > Magnoliopsida > Fagales > Fagaceae > Quercus > Quercus ilex. The sequence goes on from CM064911.1 coordinate 39,554,411, forward strand.
TGAGAAAAAAAACCCTACACAAATACAAAAGCCTGGCCCAAAAATCAAATCTGAAAATTTTGATTTCCCGTAACCTTGATCGATCGAGAGGTGTCGAGGAGGTGTCGAGTTTTAATGAATCTCAAGAGATAGCAGCTATCGAAGAGGTGTCGAGGTTTAATGAATCTCAAGAGATAGCAGCTAGGTGTCGAGGGGACAGAAACTTTCTCGATCGATCGACCAGCTATCGAGAAACTATCGAGATTGCGATAAGAATCAGCTGAAAATCTCGACAGATAGCCAGGTGTCGAGGTAGCTGTCGAGAGGTGTCGAGCTTTAAAAACTTTGCACTTCAGCTTGCTTTCTCTTGGACAGACTTGATGACTTCAACACTTGACCTTGAAACATTGTTTCTTGAAGTATTAAAAACACCTAGAACTACCCAATTACAAGCAGAGTGCGTTTTGTCAAAGGATTAGCCAATTTACATAACTAAGTGACATATGTTCTTAAACAAGTTAAAACATATATGTCCTAACAATCTCCTCCTTTGGCAATCCGTGACAAAACCACAACAAACAAATGAGCATATGAGAGAAATCATAAATCACTCAACTCATATTCACTTGTTGAATACAATAAAATCTATCCTAACACAAACTCTTGAAAAACTTTGCAAGAAGAGAGTTTATGGCAAGTAGACTTTGACAACCTGTATTTCTGAAACACTTTAAACAAAACTCATCAAGGCATCTTGTATGAAACAGAAATAAATAGATTGCATACAAGTATAAGAAACATGTGTATGAAGAAAGAAAAGAAACAACACATGTAAGGTAGGTGAAAGAAACATATATCAGCATATAAAGAAGATAAACACAATGTATGTAAATATGGTCACAAGACCCAAGGTACAAGAGCAAGGAAGTAAGCACTCCCCCTTAACAAGATGAAACACATCTCTCCCTTACAAAGGAATGTATTTCTCCCCCTAACTTGTAGAATCTTAAAAAAAAAAAAAAAAAAAACCACAAAGTCACAATTTCTCTCCCCCTTTTTGTCATGATTGACAAAGGGTACAAGAAACTAGAAAGCTTAACCCGAGAAACATAAAGATGATCAAGGATGATCAAGGGGGTACAAAGAAATCCATATAAATGCATGAATGTAATGAAACAAGATGCTATGGATGACAAGATAATAGAAGGATGCAAAACATGTGAAAAACAAGAAAAATGTTAAGCACATAAATCCCAAAACACACACACACACTAAACAAGTCTAACCAATTTTATATTTCAAAAACAAGTTATGACAGTTTAGTGAACATACATTAGCACATGTAAAACCTTTGTGATGGCCAAATCACATTGTACCTGCATATGTATCAAAAGTAGCAAACAATATTGCGTGTTTTGTGTGAAAAACATTGCAAGATTGCATATGTGTATAGATGTTATGACGATCTGAGATATGAAAAAATAACTTTTAACTCACACACAATCATAACTGTTTGATGGGGACTATCACCTTCGAGGTACATCCTATAACTCCCACATCTCCTAGAATACACGCTTGCAACCATATTTAAGCATTTTTAATCTTTTTGCTTTTTATTTTCTTTGCATATTTTCTTTTATTTTAGCATATCATACATGGGTATATAAAAGAGAGAAAAGAAATACCCAAGATGTTAAGCATTTGACATCGCACTTTTGCTATGCCGAAGCATACGAATGTCTTTGACACTGCACTTTTGCTATGCCGAAGCATACATGTGTCATATTATGATTGGCGGGCAACAGTGGTGAGATGGTTATTTATGCCTTTCTCTTGGGATTTTCTAGTCCTACCCGTCAAAAAGAGTGATATGAGTGTTTAAGTTTTAAGAGATAACCTAATCTTACTCATCACAAACAAAAGCCACAAAGCTCACTTGCTTAGTTGTGCATAGAGATGCTCATCTAAGCTACAAGAGATACAAAGTTTAGAAAACTTTGTTTCATTGGCCATCCAAGGTACACAAGTACCAAAGTACACAAACACACACTGTTTTTGTATTTTTCTGATTTTTCCTTTTTATTTTTATTTTGAAAACAAAATCAAATAAAAACTAAACAACCAAACAAAAACAGATAAACAACATGTATGCATGAAAGAAAGATGCATATGCATGAAAACATGATAGAAATATGCAGATGCATGAAAGCATGATTCCAAGAACTGATAAGAGATCAAGCAAGAAAGTCCTACTTTAGATAGAAAGAATTAAAGCAGAAGACAAACAAAAAAAAACAATTAAGTCTTAGGCTCCTTTCTCACCCACACAGCACGAGTCTTTGGCCGTGAAGATGAAAAGGCACGTGTCCAAGTATGTCTATTAAAGGACATTGAAGAATTAGAATTCTCCTGAAATTGAGTTAAAAAGCTCAAGACTTTTAATAACTCTCCAAACAAATATGTAGGTCCTTGAGAGGAAACCTGTGACCGTTTGGACAATTGCTTATAAGGATACAACTTAAAGCAATTAGGACGAATGTGTCCAGCAACACCACAATGGTGACAAACATGAGGTCTAACAAAGGATTTAGAATTAACCAGAATAGTTTTGGATTTCATACCTTTATTACCTTTCTCAGATTGTGGCACAAAGACAGTCCTTGATCCAGAAGCCGTGGAAGAGGAAGGGCTGGAGGAAACAGCATATCCTAAGCCAGTCTTATTAGAACTAAGCTTTTGAGCACTCAATACTTCATCATTAGAAGAATCCTCATTGTCACTAGCACTCTTCACAATCACCTTGTCGGTTGAGGCAGCAAAGGCCATAACTTGACGACATTCATCCACAAACTCATCAGAAGAGTCATCCTCAGTATCACTCCACGTAGCAACCAACCTTTTATCTTTTGACTCCTTGGTCATTTCCTTCATGAGGTAGTTTGGACACTCTATCCTCATATGACCAAAACCTTTGCATTCATGGCATTGGATGAGGGATTTCTCATTCTTGCCCTTTCTTGAGGATTTAGATTTTCTAGGAGATTTGCCTTTATCCTTTTTCCTAAATTGAAGAAGTCTGATAATCTCATCAGTTATGAAGGATAGATCTTCATCCTCATCATCATCTTCATCTTCATCTTCACTTTCAGAGTCCTCAATCTCTTTCTCTATACCTTTAACAGCCAAGTTTTTGCTCTTTCCACCTTTTCCCATTGAGCCTAATCCCATCTCATAGGTTTGAAGGTTCCCTACAAGCTCAGTCAAAGGAATTTGATCAATGTCCTTGACTTCTTCAATGGCAGTGATCTTGGCATGGAATCTTTCAGGTAAGGACCTAAGGATTTTTCTAACAATTTTGGATTTTGCAATACATTCTCCAAGGTTGAAAGCAGAATTCACAATATCCTTGAGTTTGGCATAGAACTCATCAAATGTCTCATCCTCCTCCATCCTTATTTCTTCAAAACTACTTGTGAGTTGTTGAAGCTTCACAGTCTTTACTGCCTTGGTACCTTCATAGGTGGTCTCAACAATAGTCCATGCTTCCTTGGCAACTTCAGTGGATGAAATTTTCTTGAATTCTTCATTAGTCACCCCACAAAACAAAGCATTCAAGGCCCTACTATTGAAATTTGCAGCTACAATTGTTGCATCATCCCAATTCACAGGTGCTTCCTTCGGCTTAATCCAGCCAACTTCAACAGCTTGCCATACCTGTTCACCTAGAGCCTGCAAAAAAACTTTCATACGAACTTTCCAGTACGCATAATTAGTTCCATCAAATAAAGGAGGTATAAATAAAGATTGTCCTCTATCCATGACAACAGGGGTCAATGGATCACACTCAGGAAATTAATCCAATCAGAGTGAACCCGCTCTGATACCACTTGTTGGGAAATATAGACCCCAGTTGATAGAATTAACAAGTTTTAAACCCAAGTTGTTAATTAGATTAATTATGAATAAACCTTGTTAATAACAAACAAACATCAATATCATGTTAAAATCATGCAGCGGAAAAATAAAATAAGACAAGATATGATGACCTAGGAAAACTAATGAAACCAACCAGTTTCACAGTAAAAAACCTGGGGGGAAACCTTCTCGAAAAGCAATCCACTATAGAAAAGAGAAGTTTCAGATCTAGTACAAAACCTTTGTCCCTAGACTCTACAATCCCCGTAGATGAACTCACAGTAGAAACCTTCTACCGCTTCAGAACCTCTGAACTCTTCAATATATGAACGCCACCCTTTTTGTTGCACAGATCCTAGTACGTGACTAACTCCTTTGCACGAATCTCAAAACGTGACTCACTCACCAACTTAAGGAAGAAGAATGTTGGCTGCAAAGTTCTTCACTTCATCAACAATGAAGATCAAGAAGCACTTGGTTACAAAACCCTAAGGCGCAAAGACGCAGTAGCTTCTTTCAGAGAGAATAAGGCATCGGTCACCTTTTGCATATGTTCTCCTTGTATTCTCTCTTATGTGACGGCCTCTAAAACAAGCCTTATATAGGTCTAGGGTTGTGAGAAAAGAAACCCTACACAAATACAAAAGCCTGGCCCAAAAATCAAATCTGAAAATTTTGATTTCCTGTAACCTCGATCGATCGAGAGGTGTCGAGGAGGTGTCGAGGTTTAATGAATCTCAAGAGATAGCAGCTATCGAGGAGGTGTCGAGAAGGTGTCGAGGGGACAGAAACTTTCTCGATCGATCGACCAGCTATCGAGAAGCTATCGAGATTGCGATAAGAATCAGCTGAAGATCTCGACAGATAGCCAGGTGTCGAGGTAGCTGTCGAGAGGTGTCGAGCTTTAAAAACTTTGCACTTCAGCTTACTTTCTCTTGGACAGACTTGATGACTTCAACACTTGACCTTGAAATATTGTTTCTTGAAGTATTAAAAACACCTAGAACTACCCAATTACAAGTAGAGTGCGTTTTGTCAAAGGATTAGCCAATTTACATAACTAAGTGACATATGTTCTCAAACAAGTTAAAACATATATGTCCTAACAATCCTTTTGAAGAGGCTTTTTCTGGAACATAAAAAATAATAGAATATTGTAAAATTTGTCAAGAAACTCCATTGTTTAAATCTTAAGTATATTTTAACAATTTCCCCTCCACTCGTGCTCATTTATTATGAGATACAAAGCTAGTGTCAAAAAAATTATAAACAATATATCTTCAGAAATCGACTTTTATGAGATGCAAACCCTCCAAAGCTTCGAGTAAAACATAAAATAAAAGTCATCATTTTGCAATGATGAGTTCAGAAATAGGTGATATTTAGAAAATGAAGTTTTACCGTTGTTGATATTAGTTTTTCCAAAGAATAAAGTTTAGTTACAAAATTGATTGTAGCTTAAGGTTACAATCTTTCTCAATATCTTTTTATTGGAGATGAATTTTGAAAAATCCACTATTAGATTACATATTCTTCTTATACACTCCATACTTGCAAAATTTCTAGAAATTTGAAGATTAATAACTATGTCATCAATAAAGTGTTTAAATTGCAAGATTTTGTAATATAAAATAATGCATAAAATGTAAGTTTATAGATCATATAGTAAATAATATCCGATTGACACAAAATTTGATAAGTGTATTAAGAGTGTAAAGAACATGCAATCCAACTAATTGATTAATATAATAATAGAACGCAACGGGGTGATATGCATTGGTTAGATTACTTGCCTTACATAACATTACCACATTTTCTACTTTCATACCCAAATGTGGGGGTCTTATGTGATTTTTTTTCCTCCACTCTTAACATGGTCCAAAGAATTGAGTGATGCTACTATAAATTTTATTACATAAATTTTACAAATTGATGTGTTACCAATGATAAGAAGCAATTTAAAAAAAAAAAATTTATAGTATTGAACATTGATAGGCCACAAAGTGAATGACCCCTTGTGATTAAACCAATTAATTAATTAGCCAAGTTATTAATTAATCAATTTATCATGCAAACGCGTGGAAGTACAAACAAATCACCAATAAACTAATTAAGCAGCGGAAATTAAATAACACGGTGATTTGTTTACGAATGGGGAAAACCCTTACGGTAAAAATCCCACCGGGTGAATTTCAGGTCACCACTCCCGAAACTCCACTATTATCAAATCAAGCGGTTACAAGTAAAGGAATCCCAAGTACTTTACCAGCTTACAGTTGAACCCTTACCCCAATACCCAATTGGACTTGATCTGTAATGACAGTTCCCCCTTTTTTATGCACGGCTCTCAAGTACGTGACTAACCAATGCGCGGATCCCAGTACGCGACTTCAACACCAACTTAGAAGGAGAGGTTGGCTGCAAAGTTTTTCAGTTCATCCTGCACGATGAAGATCAGGAAGATGCTTGGTCACAAAACCCTTTGGTGCAAATATACAGCAACTTATTTAGAAGAGATGAACTAGGTCAAGAACTTCGTCTTTGATCACAAATTGCTTTAATAGAGTTTGCTCAATGCTTGTGCAACCTGTGTACAATTTGATGGTTCTTAAAATAATCCTTTTATATGTCTAGGGTTAGGAGAAAAGAAGTCCCAAAGACACATTCACTGATCCCAAGAAATCAGATCAGAAAATATGATTTTATAAATCTCGACAGATAGCAAGGTGTCGAGGAGCTATCGAGCAGGTGTCGAGCTTTAATGAATTTGCACTTCAGCTTTTTTTTCTTAAGCAGACTTGATGACTTCAATACTTGATCTTGAAACCTTATTTCTTGAAGTATTAAAAACACCTAGAACTACCCAATTACAAGTAGAGTGCGTTTTGTCAAAGGATTAGCCAATTTACATAAACAAATGACATATGTTCTTAACAAGTGAAAACAAATATGTCCTAACAATCTCCCATTTTGGCAATCCGTGACAAAACCACAACAAACAAATGAACATATGAGAGAAGTTATAAATCACTAAACTCATACTCACTTGTTGAATACAATAAAATCTATCCCAACACAAACTCTTGAAAAACTTTGCAAGAAGAGAATTTATGGCAAGTAGACTTTGACAACCTATATTTCTGAAACACTTTAAACAAAACTCATCAAGGCATCTTAGTGTGAAACAGAAATAATAGATTACATACAAGTATAAGAATCATGTGTATAAAGATAGAAAAGAAACAATACATGTAGAGATAGGTGAAAGAAACATACATCCACATATATAGAGAAAATAAGTACAATGTATGTAAAACTGGTCACAAGACCTCATATACAAGAACAATGTATCTAAAAAAAGAAAAGAAAAGAAAAGATACATCATAACCTCACTACATCCCTCAAGAATCAACACTCTCACTATAAAAAATGTCCTATACTAACTCTCCCCCTAAGATGACTACTCTCATATCCCCAAAACTACTTCCCCTTTTTGTCACGAGTGACAAAGGGTAGAGTGTCAAGTAGACATCTCATCAGTAGAGCTAGCATCTCCATCATTATCCGAAGCGTCATCGTCATCACCATCATCATCATCATCCTCAGAGTCAGAAGCAGCTGAAAGAGATGGTGAAGGAGTAGCCTCATAAGTAAACCCATCCATGGTCGCCTGCCGTCGTGCAATACGACCAACACGAACATTCATTTGATACAACTCCGTGGAGAGTATATCGAGCCGAGCATCCATGCACTGCAGCTGCGCCATGATGTCTCCAAGAGATACATCGCCCATAGAGGAAGAAGGAGCAGATGTAGATAAAGCATATCTGGATGGAGCTGAACGGGAGGAAGGAGTGGAATCCGGCTTTCTCGACCTAAACTGAGCCTCACTACGTTTTATGGTAGCGGCATCTATGGCACAAATGTGTGTGAAGTGGTCAGGCACATGAAAAGGGACAGAAAAATGGCGTAAGATCCTCGTGATAGCGGAATGAAAGATGAATTTATCACGGGATGCTAAATCTAAATGAACATCTATTATAGAAAGAATGAAATGAGAAGGAAAGTCTATAGTAAGATGCTCAAGAAGAGATAACAAAAATCTAGCATGAGGCTCTGTGATGGAGTTGTAGTGAGAGAGTGGATGGAGTACAGAAGTCATCATCATGTTTAGGAATCTAGGACCTTTAGCAAAAGGTCTACATGATGTATACTGATGTTCACCCCAATCAGCAAGGTGCTCACAAAAAGCAGAAATGAGCTCATCTTTGGACACAGTCCTCAGACGCTCACAAGAAGGATAGTTAGGAAACTCTATCCTAGGAACCCGGAGCACATCTGCAACTAGCTGCGGTGTGATAGGGATGCGCGTACCTCGAACGCGAGTGAAAAAGAGAGGTACTGAACGATCAATCTCGTGCATGTTGAAGTAAAATTCCTGAATGAGCACGAGAGGACATGTGACCGGGACGTCACACAGTGACTCCCATCCCCTACTATGAATGACAGAGGGAAGGTCAGTGTCGGCGAAGTCTGCCAAAATGACTTGGCGTTTCGAATGAACACCTCGTCTAGAAAAGTTCTCCGAAAATGCCTTGCGGGCATCCTCATCACGGAACCAAAGATTAAAAGGAGCAGAATCAGAAGAGGAAGAAGCTCCAGAACGCAGAGGGTTTCGAGTCAGAGTGGATTTACGCTTAGGTGCCATAGACATTACTAACATAAACAGAATGAGAAAGAGAGAGAGAAAGAGACAATCAGAAAAGTCCCAAAACAGTTCATGAACGGTTTTAGACCTCTTAAACCAACCAGATTAACCTAGTTAATTAGCCAAGTGATTAACTTAGTCAAGTTATGCAATTCTAGGTTATCATAAACATACAATCATATCAAAAATATAAAACAGCGAAATAATAAATAACACAATGATATGATCACCCAGGAAAGCATAAGGTAAAAACTTGGGGAGGATTTGACCTAGCTATCCTCAAGGTAAACTGAATCCACTATGTGAAAGAATCGAAGTTCATACAAAAGGACTTACAAGCTCCCCGCTCGACTTCCTAATGCTACCTACCAGTAGAACTTACTGACACGACCACGTGCAAGTTCCGAATCCATGGACTCCTTCTTTCTTGGATTCTCCAATCAGTTACAAGCACCCACGCTTGTTATTCTTTAAGCTCCAAATGCAGCAACTGAGTTGATCATCAAGATATTGAAATAATCTCTATCTTGAAAACCCTAAGTTTATGTGAAGGAAAGCTCCTCAATGATCTCACAAGAGATTTACACAAACAGCAATGTATAAGCAACAATGCAACAAGAGCTACTTTTAAAACGTGGCTAAGGTTTTGCCTTTTATACCTAGGGCAAAAATAGAAAACCCAAAACATTTAATGAGTTAGGGCTGAGTTGGAAAATTCTGCAGAAAAGCATTCTGGCCGAATTTCGATCGATCGAGTCTAACTTTCAATTGATCGGGCCAGGCCGAAATGCACCAATGCATCTACAACCTCTCGATTCCAACTTTACATAAAATATATAACTTTGAGCAAGCCTAAACAAGACTAAACATATTGTTTTGATCATGGTTTGCCAATATTACATATTAGAGTTCTAAATACATAAATTCCTAAATCTTTAGAACCTAACAAACTCCTCCTTTGGCAATCCGTGACAAAACACAAATTATAAGCTCAAAGTTTACAAGTAAAAAGCCCTTTACAAAAATAATGCTCATAAACTCAAATTCAATTCTAACTACTATCCATCAGTTACAAGTATAGACAGCAGCTCAATTGAATCAACCTGTATATTCCTAAAACACTCAACAAACGCATAAATGCATGTGTGACAGAAAACAGTAAATCAATAGGTATAACATTCTTGTATGATTCACACACCACATAATAAAGACATATATCATTGAACAACTCATAAATATAAATCAATAAATAGTGAATCACAAGAAACAAGAATCTTGTATATATCATGTATATCAAAAACAATGTTACCCCCCAACATGAATAGCCCCAAAAAAATGATATACAAAGTGAAGCACCTAGATACAATCTAAAAACTCCACTATCTCCTCAAAACACAAAAAAATTTACTCCCCCTAACTACAAAAACTCCTTTACTAGTCAAAACTCTACTCCCCCTTTTTGTGACAGAATGCCAAAGGGCAATCACAAGCCATCATCAAAAGGAGGTGGAGAGGGTGAATGAAGATGTGCTAAGTCGGCTCGCAGAGCACGAATCTCGTCAAGCAAGTCCACCAAAATTTGACTATGAGCCGCCTGAATGGTCATAATAGTCTCCAAGGTACAACGAACATCAAAGTCATCCAAAGGAGGTGGAGGAACATCAGCAGCAGCAGCATCACCAACAGGATCAGGAATATCCTTACCAGCAGGACTTGTAGGAGAAGAAGGAGGAGGTGCGCTACTAGAAGGCTCAGACCTAGGGTGTTTAGAGCCTACTCGTAGATGAGTAGCCCTCTGTCTAAGAAAAGACGCACCTATGGGAGCAATAACATGTATGGGCTCAGAGGAAGGGAAACCACTAAGATCAAGATAAAGTAAAATCCTATGAATAAAAATAAGATGAACAAGAGCATGAGAAGAAGATGAACTCCTATAAACATCGTTCAAAGAACGAAGAAATAAATGAGGAAAGCTAATAGGAGCATCTGTAACCAGAGCGTACAAAAAGACACACCGCTCGAGAGAAATGGTGTGAAGATGAGAAATGGGCCAAATAGAATGACAGGTTATCCTAAAGAAGAGATAGTGCAACTCAAATAGCTCAACAAAGGTGATCCTAGGATCGGAACCCCACTGGATAGAAGACCCAGTAATGTAAGACATGACATCACTTAACAAAGGAGACTCATCATAAGGGTAGACTAGGTGCTGTACCAAAGGTACCTCTAGAGCATCAGCCACTACCGTAGGAGTAACGACGTACTCTCGTATCCAACTTTTTACCAAAGTGTTGGAATCATAGACGCGGATAGAGATGTTCGAAATGAACTCTCTAATCAAGGTAGCAGGTGGAGGAGGATCAGAAATATCCACCAAGAGTAACCAGCCCCTACGCTCAAAGTTTACCCTAATGGCAAGATCAAGCTCATCTAACAAAACAGTTCGCTTAGACCAAATCTTTCTCCTAAGGTTCAGCTTCTCAAAAATCTCTTGGTTTTACTCACTCGGAAACTTCTCACGTTCAAAAGAAGGAGGGCAAGGAGTAGGTGAGGGAATAGACCTACGAGCCCTAGTCTTCCTAGGCATAGCACTAAGGAAAAGACAAAGACACAAAGAGAAAACCAAAAGAAAAAAAAAAAAAATAAACCCAAGGGCAGACTGCAAGTTAGCACAAAAAAAATATAGAACAAAAATCTATATGATGCATGAACAAGTACAATGTCATGATACATGTACTAATGCAGTAACCAAAGTTCAAGTAAAGTTCGATTGCATAAAATTGGCTTGAGCATAGAGTTTCTAACAAAAACCCTAAAAATTTTGAAAAACCACTTGAATGTTTTGAAACAAATTGATGAATTGATCATTACACAAGGTTGAAAACAAATTAGAATGACCAATTTCATCAAAACAACAAGCCAATGTCATCAATTAAACCCAATTGAACAAAAATCCCCAAATCGGATCAATTTCAAACCCTAGAAATTTTAATTTTTCACAAAACCTCAAATTGATCAAATTAACCAACATAGATCATGATTATATCAAGTCCCCACAAAAACCCATTGATCAATTTCACAAAATACGGCTTGAATCATCAAAAATCTCAAATTATGTTTAGTCCGAAAATAACCCTTAAATGCATGAATTTATGCATTAAAATATGAAAATAAACTCAAAAAGAAGGGTAAGATAGACATACCGGCTCAAGGAGAGAGAAACCTTGCAAAAATTTGGGAGGAAAACGACAAAAAAATCGCTGTGGAGCCTTGCTGGGTCGGAGAGAGAGAAAAAGTTTGAATTTTTTTTTGAAAAAGTGATTTGAACAAGTCAAAAATAGTATTTTAAAAACCTGATTCGCGATATTCGATTGATCGAAAATTACATTCGATCGATCGAATCAATCCGAGATTTCTAAAAGAATTTTAAGAAATTTTCGATCGATCGAAAAACAGGTTGGATCGATCGAAACAGGCAGCGGCTCACAACATTTTGAGAAAAATTACAGTTTTGAAAAACACACACCACATTTTGAAAACAACTCCTCAAAACATTAAAATTGTTGAAACAAAATGCATGAGTATGAGATGGAATGCTTTTTCAAAAACCCAAGTTTGAATCCCAGTTTCTCCAAAGAAAATTTCAATCATTCTCCCTTTAAATTCTTCAAACAACAAATATGTTGTGCAAAATCTCAAGATATTTTCAAACTTGGTTGGTTAGACGAAAAACACACACAATAACATGTACAGTGTTTAGCAAAGAGTAACTTGTGTAGTGTGTACAACTAGCAATAGCTTGAGATACATGTGAGGTAATATGTGAATAACAATCAATCACAAAGTCTACAAAATCCATCAGATAGAATTCAAAAGAGACTATCATCTAAAGAGTTACATCATATAACTCCCACATCTCCTAGAACATAAGCTTGCAATCATGTAAGTTTCTTGAAATTTTGCCCCATTATTAGATGAAATTTGGCATCAAGCCTAATAGTACACACCAGTTTTCATTATTAACCAATTAATCGAGGCTACACCTTATGTTCTTTTTGTGCATGTGCTACACTTTCTCGAGCACAAAATCTTATGATATGCATTAAGGTGTTCATGATTGGCTAGTGAACAGTGGTGAGATGGTTATTTATGTCTTTCTCAAAAGGATCAAGTCTAACAGTCAAATAACATGTGACTTCAAGATAAAGACAAAGTGATAAACACCATAAATATCTTTCCCACACAACATGCACTACAAAGTTTCAACTAGTAAAGTGCAATAAATAAGCTCATCAAAACTAAACAAGGTACACAAGACATGTTATGTGTAATAAATTGACCAACCTTGTTTTCAAAGACCAAGAAAAATAGTGCCAAACACAATTTGCTTTTCTCCTTTTATATATATATATATATATATATTTTTTTTTTTTAAAAAAAAAAAAAGAGAAAACAAATAAATTCTAGAATGAAATGCATGAATGTAATGCAATGCAAATCCTAGAAACAAACAAAAAAACACAAAAACCAAATAACAATGGACACAAAGGAATGAGCAAGGAAGTACAAGGACCATGTCAAAAAGACTCAATTAGATCGAGTCTTTTGCATCCAAAACCTTTTAGATGCATCACGAGCATTGGAGTTCCTATTCACATTCGAGTGATTTCCAACTCCAGGATTGGAATAAAGGTTCAACGCCTTTACCAATTCACTAATAAGTGCCATAGGATCTTGTGCTTGAGGTACAGACACTTTTGGTTTGTTTGCTCTCTTAGTAGCTTGAAGCTTGTAATAGTTAGGACGAATGTGTCCAGACTTTCCACAATAATAACAAACCTAAGCAAGTTTACCATGCATCTTGTCCTTAGAAAGGGTAGGTTTCTTAGGTTTAGACTCTCCAAGATCAACCCTAATCTTCCTAGGGGGTGAAACTTCTACAGGTTTGACAACCTCACTCACGCGGGGTTTGACAGTTTCACTCACAACCTTACTCATGGAAGGTTCAGAAGAAGATGAAGGAACAAAGTTTGTGGAATTAGGTGCAGACACAGTGATGCTTTCAACATAAACTAAACCAGATTTGTCAGAAGGATACTTTTGAACATTCAACATTTGATCAAGTTTAGAACTATTAGATCTAGTAACAGATAAATCATGTTCCAAAATTTTAACTTTATCAAGCAAGAGCATGTTCTCAGATTTCACATGGTTCAAAAGATCATTAGCATCAAATAATTTAACAAGCAAAATTTTCTTTCAAGCTCAAGAGAATCAATTTTCTTCAGGCCAAGTTCAACATTCATAGCATCATTTGCAGCAACTTTGCAAAATTTATTATAGGCCTCTTGAAGATCTACATCCTCAGAGAGTTCCCTATCAGAAGGGTTCTCCTCAACAGACACGCTTTCATTGACTACAGCAGTAGCAGTGAAAACAATGAAGTTTCCATCTTCGTCACATCCAGACTCATCACCAAAAACCTCATTATCACTAAGAGTTACAGCCATAGTTTTACCCTTAGACCTCAGAAATGTAGGACATTCAGATTTAACATGACCATACCTTTGACAACCAAAACATTGAGCACCAAAGAATTGTTTGAAGATTGACCAACTTTTTCTCTAGGTTTTTCAAAGTTATTAACTTTAGTGGGATCATTCTTTCTAAAATTTCTAGGTTCAGCAGTGGTTGTATTTCTTGCCCTTCTGTTAGTATTCCTCAGAAAGTTTCTAAAATTCTTGGCAAGGTACCCAATCTCTGTAGCAGAGAGTTCATCATCAAATCCACCAATATCAACATCATCAACAGACTTAAGAGCCATTGATTTGGATTTGTTTGCTTTAGATAGGTTTGGCTCATAGGACTGAAGAGATCCTACAAGTTCATCAACAGGGATGGAGTCCACATCCTTACTTTCAGTAATGGCAGTCACTTTGGGTCTAAAGTTTTCAGTTAAAGATCTAAGAATCTTCCTAACAATTTTAGGTTGATCATAGATTTCATCTAAATTAAAAGCAGAATTAACAATGTCATTAAGTTTGGCATAAAATTCATCAAATGATTCATCATCAAACATCTTAATGCTTTCAAACCTAGAAGTTAATTGCTGCAGTTTGTTTATCTTAACTGCCTTTATGCCTTCATGCACAGTCTGGAGGATTTTCCAAGTAGTATGAGCAATCTCAACATTAGAGATTCTCTTAAATTCCTCTATGGAAACAGCATTAAAGATGGCATTTATAGTTTTGCTATTGAACCCAGCTGTTTCTTTTTGAGAAGTTTGCCACTCACTCACAGGAGTAGTGGGCTTCTCCCATCCGTATTCAACAGAATTCCAAACCCTCTCATCAATAGATTTCAGGAATGCTTTCATCCTTACTTTCCAATAAGCATAGTTATTCCCATCAAAGTGAGGAGGAACAACTAGAGAGTGTCCATGCTCCATGACAAAGGGGTCAAGGATCAGCTCAGAGATCAAAAAAATCTCAAACAAGAGAGCTACCCGCTTTGATACCACTTGAACGGTTTTAGACCCCTTAAACCAACCAAATTAATCTAGTTAATTAGTCAAGTGATTAACTTAGTCAAGTTATGCAATTCTAGGTTATCACAAACATACAATCATATAAAAAATATGAAGCAGCGGAATAATAAATAACATAATGAAATGATCACCCAGGAAATCACACGGTAAAAACCTGGGGAGGATTTGACCTAGCTATCCTCAAGGTAAACTGAATCCACTATGCGAAAGAATCGAAGTTCATACAAAATGACTTACAAGCTCCCCGCTCGACTTCCTAATGCTACCTACCAGTAGAACTTACTGACACGACCACGTGTAAGCTCCGAATTCACGGACTCCTTATTTCTTGGATTCTCTAATCAGCTACAAGCACCCACGCTTGTTATTCTTTAAGCTCCAAATGCAGCAACTGAGTTGATCATTAAGATATTGAAATAATCTCTATCTTGAAAACCCTAAGTTTATGTGAAGGAAAGCTCCTCAATGATCTCACAAGAGATTCGCACAAACAGAAATGTATGAGCAACAATGCAACAAGAATTACTTTTAAAATGTGGTTAGGGTTTTGCCTTTTATACCTAAGGCAAAAATAGAAAACCCAAAACGTTTAATGAGTTAGGGCTGAGTTGGAAAATTCTGCAGAAAAGCATTCTGGCCTACTTTCGATCGATCGAGCTAGGCCGAAATGCACCAATGCATCTGCAGCCTCTCGATTCCAACTTTACATAAAATATATAACTTTGAGCAAGCCTAAACAAGAATAAACATATTGTTTTGATCATGGTTTGTCAATATTACACATTAGAGTTTTAAATACATAAATTCCTAAATCTTTAGAACCTAACAGTTCAAATATATCAATTATATTGAATAAAGAGTACGTATGCATGAGGAATGCATGAACATGCGACATGCAAAGTAAAAAGCATCATGGGCTCTGCCCAATCCAAACCTACCAGCACACAAACATAGTTCACACATCTAAATGTATGAAAATACCATTCTAATGCAAATGTGATGCAATGTATGACATTTTGAACACATTTAAGTGAAAACCCAACCCAAAATTTCAAGAAAAACTCATCAATTTTGAAAAAACACAAAAATTTTCAAAATCCCGAAAACCTAAGATTCAAAACATAAAATGCACGAATAATGAAGGAAAAGGAGATCATACCAAGTGATTTGAAGCAAGGAAGGGCCGAAAATCACATGGGTTGAAGATTTTGAGTGAGAAAAAGGAGTTTGGGAGATGAACAGTCGTGGACAGATTGAGAGAGATCGAGAGAAATGAGAACTTAATCGCGACAGCAGCTTATATAGGAGCATCAGTAATTCTCGACAAATGAGGTGTCGAGAGGTGTCAAGGAATTTGTCAAGGAGGTGTCGAGAAAATGG
The DNA here is from genome assembly GCA_032727855.1 of Quercus ilex subsp. ballota. Taxonomy (NCBI): domain Eukaryota; kingdom Viridiplantae; phylum Streptophyta; class Magnoliopsida; order Fagales; family Fagaceae; genus Quercus; species Quercus ilex. The sequence continues at coordinate 39,570,940 of CM064911.1, forward strand.
CCTTCGATAGCTGTAGGTGTTGAGAGGTATCGAGGAGCAAGAAACACCTTCAAGGAGCAGAATCTCAATCGATCCACCAGGTGTCGAAGAGGTGTCGAGATTGCGATAAGAAAAAGGCTTGAGAAGCTCGACAGATAACAAGGTATCGAGAAGGTGTCGAGACAGCTTTTAAAAACAGATTTTCGAGAAGTGAAAAACACAGACATGAATGCAATCCAACATGCACCTCAACCAATGATCCAATCAACATATTAAGCTCTCAAAATCATCTCTCATCAAACATTTTAAGCACATGGATCCTCAGAAACACACACACACACACTAAACAAGTCTAACCAATTTTATTTTTCAAAAACAAGTCAAGACAGTTTAGTGAGCATACATTAGCACATGTAAATACTTATGATGGCCAAATCATATTGTACCTGCACATGTATCAATAGTAGCAAAGAATATTACGTGTTGTGTGTGAAAAACATCGCAAGATTGCATATATGTATACAAGTTATGACGATCTGAGATATGAGAAAATAACTTTAACTCACACACAATCATAATTGTTTGATGGGGACTATCACTTTTGAGGTACATCCTATAACTCCCACATCTCCTAACAAACATGCTTGCAATCATATTTAAAGCATTTTAATCTTTTAGCTTTTTATTTTCTTTTAAGCATATCATGCATGGGCATAAAAAGAGAGAAAAGAAATATCCAACATGTTAAGCATAGGCATTGCACTTTTGCTATGCCGAAGCATACATGTGTCATAATATGATTGGCGGGCAACAGTGGTGAGATGGTTATTTATGCATTTCTCTTAAGATTTTCTAGTCCTACCCGTCAAAAAGAGTGATATGAGTGTTAAGTTTTAAGAGATAACTTAATCTTACTTATCACAAACAAGAGCTACAAAGCTCACTTGCTTAGTTGTGCATGGAGATGCTCATCTAAGCTACAAAAGATATAAAGTTTAGAAAATTTTGTTTCAATGGCCATCCAAGGTACACAAGTACCAATGTACACATAACATATACTGTTTTTGTATTTTTCTGATTTTTCAAAATTTTTTTTTTTAATTTTTATATCAAAAAAAAAAAACTGAAAATAAACACACAAAAACATGCTTTCAAAACAAAACATAAAACTAGACTGACTTAAAAATGCAAAACACATAAGTAATGCAATAAACAAAAACAAGAAGATAGAAGAAAGTGATAAAATCACTTAGAGTCTTTTTTCTTCCACACCTTGGAAGAACCTTTCCTTTGATTAAACCCTTGAACTGGCTGTGAGGGGGAAGAATTGAAACCGTTCAAGTTCGAAAGGAACATGAGGGCTTTCAGAAGATCTCCAAGAGGAGCGAGAGAGGATTGAAGCTGATTTTGGCTTCCAGATGCTATCATGTCGTTGCTCTGTTGAGTGGCTAGCCACTTGTAGCAATTTGGTCGAGTATGTCCGGCAGCTCCACAATGATGACAGAGATGCTGCTTCTTTTGTTTTGGCTTTTGAGAGTTAGCCTTCTTTGCCCTAGGGTTTTTAGCATCTTTCTTATCTTGCTTAGGGGGTGCTCCTAAGATAGATTTACCCTTGTCTAAGTTCCCACTAGCTAATTCAGTTTTATCATCAGTGTTCTTAATTTCAGTGTTATTAGCAGGAGAAACAAAAACAGTAGCACTAGTAGAAGCAATATGAGAGGAAGAAAGACCATACCCTAAACCTATTCGATCCGAAGCAGATTTCTGATTGCTGAGCATCTCATCAAGCTTTGCACTTGAAGTCCTCTCCAGTTGAGCTCTAACTTGAAACAGCTCCGCTTCAAGCTTCTTGGTCTTCTCGGCCAAGAAATTGTTCTCAAACCTCAGTGCACCAATCGTTTGATTAGCTTCATCAAACTTTGTGGAAAGTTCTTCACGATCGAGTTCCATATCACTGAGCTTCTTGGTGGCCAGCCTATACACTTTCTCATACTTCTCAAAGAGCTTGTATAGTTTCTCATAAGCTGAATGGATATCATTTTGATCATCCATCTTCTCACAATTAGAGTCCACCAATTCTTCTTCTTCTTCCACTTCATCAACAATCCATTCAGTAGGATTGACTGTGGCAGTGAAGGCATTTAAGATTCCGTTATCCTCATTGTCAGAATCATCTTCAGACTCAATGTCACTCAAGGTTGCAGCAAGTACCTTACTCTTCCCAATGCTCTTGAGATATGTAGGACACTCATTTTTCATGTGTCCGAACCCATGACAACCAAAGCACTTAGGTCCTGTGGGAACAGTGTATTGACCACCATCTTTAGCATCATTCTTCCCTTTGTCTTAGCTCTTAAACTGAGAAGAACTGGATTGCCTGCGATCCTTGTCAAAGCCCTTTCCATTTGCATTCTTCATGAATTTCTTGAACTGCCTGGTGATGTAGGATTTCATCTTGGAATCTTCATCATCTGAAGACTCATCTGTGTCACTGCTCTTTGCCTTCAAGGCCATGCTCTTGCCTTTACCCAACTTGCCAATCCTAGATAACCCTATCTCGTAGGTCTGCAAGTTTCCAACCAGCTCAGTTAAAGGAATCTTGTTAATATCCTTTGATTCCTCTATAGAAGTAATCTTCGCATGGAATCTCTCGGGTAGAGATCTGAGCACCTTCCTTACAATCTTTGGTTCAGGGATGGTTTCCCCAAGATTGAAGGCTGAGTTCACTATGTCCTTAAGCTTGGCATAGAACTCATCAAATGACTCATCCTCCTCCATCTTTATTTCTTCAAAGCTTGTTGTGAGCCTCTGAAGCTTTGAATTCTTGACAGCCTTTGTGCCCTCATAGGTTGTCTGGAGGATGGTCCATGCCTCCTTAGCAGTTTCTGTTGAGGATATCTTTTTGAACTCCTCATTGGTGACCGCACTGAACAACGCATTCAATGCCCTGTTGTTGAAGTTTTCCGCCTTGATCTTGGCTTCATCTCAATCGGCCGGCGCTTCTTTTGGCTTAGTCTAGCCAATCTCTACAACTTGCCACACTTTTTCATCTAAGGACTGCAAAAAAGCTCTCATGCGTACTTTCCAGTATACATAGTTAATCCCATCAAATAAAGGAGGTATAATTAACGACTATCCTCTATCCATGACAAATAGGGGTCAATGGATCAAACACAGCAAAGATTAAAACCTAATCAGAGTGTGCCTGCTCTGATACCACTTGATAGGCCACAAATTTAATGACCCCTTGTGATTAAACCAATTAATTAATTAGCCAAGTTATTAATTAATCAATTTATCATGCAAACGCGTGAAAGCTCAAATAAATCACCAATAAACTAATTAAGCAGCAGAAATTAAATAATAAGGTGATTTGTTTACGAATGGGGAAAACCCTTACGGCAAAAATCCCACCGGATGATTTTCAGGTCACCACTCCCGAAACTGCACTATTATCAAATCAAGCGGTTACAAGTAAAGGAATCCCAAGTACCTTACCAACCTACAGTTGAACCCTTACCCCAATACCTAATTGGACTTTATCTATAGTGACAGTTCCCCCTTTTTGATGCACGGCTCCCAAGTACATGACTAACCAATGCGCGGATCCCAGTGCGTGACTTCAACACCAACTTAGAAGGAGAGGTTGGCTGCAAAGTTCTTCAGTTTATCCTACACGATGAAGATCAGAAAGATGCTTGGTCACAAAACCCTTTGGTGCAAATACACAGCAACTTCTTTAAAAGAGATGAACTAGGTCAAGAACTTCGTCTTTGATCACAAATTGCTTTAATAGAGCTTGCTCAATGCTTGTGCAACTTGTGTACAATTTGACGACTCTTAAAATAATCATTTTATATGTCTAGGGATAGGAGAAAAGAAGTCCCAAAGACACATTCACGGATCCCAAGAAATTAGATTAGAAAATCAGATTTTATAAATCTCGACAGATAGCAAGGTGTCGAGGAGCTATCAAGCAGGTGTCGAGTTTTAATGAATTTGCACTTCAGCTTGTTTTTCTTGGACAGACTTGATAACTTCAACCCTTGATCTTGAAACCTTATTTCTTGAAGTATTAAAAACACCTAGAACTACCCAATTACAAGTAGAGTACGTTTTGTCAAAGGATTAGCCAATTTACATAAACAAATTACATATGTTCTTAACAAGTGAAAACACATATGTCCTAACAAACATTAACCAAATTGATAGTTAATAAACTGTATATTATTTAAATGATATTTAAATATGAAAAAAGGCTCATTTAAAAGTTACCACCTTACACCTAAAATTGTATTGAACCAACCGTAATATAAGATGTTCTTAGGCTATCAAACCTTTTGTATGGAGAAAAAAAGTAGTGTATGCATGTAATGCAAGTGCAATTGTGCAACTCTTATAAGCGTGCCTCTTATGTCTAAGCATTGAGCCCGATACGGAGTTAAAGTAAGTGTTTTTTTTTTTTTTTTTTTAAGTAGTTTATTCATGATTTTATATTTAAGGTGTGGGTGATCAATGTGATATATTCTAGCATGAGAAGGAGAGATTCGTTATGAGCTCACACATGAGAATTCGATCGGTACTTCTAATATAGCATTTTAATTTTTAATTTTTAATTAAATTTTTTTTTTGATGGGATATCAGATATTAAACTGATAAGAACAGATACTACACTTGATCTTAGCCAAAAGGACGAGAAAGGTATTAGCCTTTTAATTAATATATAAAACTTGACCAATTTATTTGGATAACTGTCTCAAATAATTAGAAACCAATATAGAAGATCGCTGAATCGTTTTATTTGGCCATAGATTATACATAAACAAAATATGAACCAGTTCCCACGACGTTAACCAATATTTGCAGTTATCTCTAGAGAGTTGACAAGTAGTTTTTAGCAGGGTTTGAATGTTATCCCTTCTAGATTTAATTATCTATCAGGACAAAATGGGCTTCTGCCCTTTTCCGGAAAATTAAACATCGTTTTGCCCTTTTTTCCAAACTAAGTAGGGAATTGCCCCTGTTTTGTAACTCGATAATACTAGAGTCGAGTTATATGAATTACTTGATTATACAATAATCGAGTTAGTTTTAGGTTTGTGCCACGCTGAACGTCCAGAGTGGCATTTTGTATTTCAAATCCCTAAATAACTTGATTTTATAGTAATTGAGTTATTTAAATGAATATTCAGTTATCGAGATATGCTCATATTAAACCTGTTTTCAGACTATCTTTGTGTCAGGTGTACGGATATATGGTTTTTAACATAACTCGATTAATGTAATATCGAGTTATGAAGTTTACTCGAACTCCTTTAAATCGAGTTATTCGCATAAAATTTTTCCACACCTCTTCCCATTTAGTGTATCTGGCTTTCCGCTGAACTGATTTCCACTCTGCTCAGATCAACAACTTTCGGACTAAGTGAAGTTTGTATCATCTCAGGTAAAAAACTCACACCAGAATTTTTGGGCAATGATATTTTTATTTGATATTGTACTGAATTTTTATTTTTTTGGTTGAATGAGTGTGAAGTAAGTACATTGGTGTGGTTTTGGTTGTTTGTTGTAGTAAACGTTGGTCACAAGAGAATGAAATCTTTACTATAGCAACATTTTGTATTGCACATAATCACATTGGTCAAACATTTACAACAACATTATGTATTGAACACAATGGGTAGACATTAGCAACAATGTGTTTGCACATTGTCAAATGTTAGTGTTAGTGTTAGTGTTAGTATTTCATTTTTAGCATGTAATAGTACACAAATTTATGAATGTCTTTGTCATGTACTATTTTATGCAGCATTACATTATTTACCAATAGTTGATGCACATTGTTAACTTGATCATTTGGTGTTATTGTATTCAGCGTCAATGTCTGGTTCTGGCAACCCACAAATCTATAAGCCTCATGATGTGTTCACTGGTATTAGAAGATGAGTTCAGCCCAATCAATCCGAATTTATGAAATAGTGCTTATATTGACAATACCATGAGACAGGAGTGAGCTTGGTTATTTCGTGAACAGCAAATGTTTTATGATGAGCTGGTTGGATTTAAGTTGCCAGTGCCTTGGCGACTCGCATCGCAGATGCCTAGAGACACGATCGACGAACTTCGTAAAGCATTGAATCGCATAAGAGAAGAAAATAATCGAATGAAGATACGTCTTAATCGATGTCGGACCCAAGTCGAGATTCGAGAGTCAGTGGAGGAAGGGTGGTACGAGCACGTAGAGTTCATGCAATCACTTCTTGCCGATCCCATTTATCAGTCAGACGTGGAGATGTCAGACGAAGAGTAATCATGTCGTGGTGTTATTAGATTTTGTTGGAGAACTATTTTGCTTAACTATGTTTTATATGTATGTGTGTCACCGTTGTTGCATTTGTACTATGTAAACCTTATTTTTGATTGTGAGGAGCATGCATGTTATTCGTAATCTAGATTATTCTCACATAACACATAAAAGTTAAATATTCCCACATATGATGATTTTCAATAAGCATGTACGACATAACACAGAAAACTTAAAATAACTTACACTAACATTATTAACTTAACACTAGACATAACACACACACACCACATAGGGGTTGTGAGACGTTAAGGTCCTCTTGATTCAAACCGCTAAAGAAAACTCGATTTTAGGGTTCCCAAGTTATGAATGACTACACACTCATTTTTTTTATTGGGGAAAACCCACATCTGCTGTGCCAGCGTGGCACAACGGTCAGACTAACTCGATCATAGTAGTATCGAGTTCTTCATTAAAACTCGACTTTAGTATTATCAACTTATAAAACAGGGGCAATTCCCTGTTTAGTTCGGGAAAGGGGGCAAAAGCATGTTTAATTTTCTGGAAAAGGGCAGAAGCCCATTTTGTCCTTATCTATCACTTTGTTTTCAAAGATTTGAATCTTAAAAAGTGAAAAACATACCTTTACTTTTTCTTTTTCTTTTATAAGAAACAAAACATACATTTTCCAATTGGTCAATGATGTCAATTGCTTAACTATGGGTAAAATCCATTGGTCACAAAATTTGGGTAATTAAATTAGAATAATTAACAACGGGTCACCGTCAAATTGCAATTCAAGTATGGTCTGTTTGGATACCATTGATTTGAATTTGGATTTGGAATTGAGGGGGTCTAAATTCCAAATTCTTTGTTTGGATAAGTTCAAAGAAATAGATTTGGATTTGGTCCCAAATCCAATCAGAATTTGATAAGCCCAAATCCATGGATTTCAAATAACCTCTTATACAGTGTAATTTGGAATTCTCTCATGCACGTTTGTTCTCTATTTATCTCTTAGCTTGCATCTCTCTGTCTCTTTCTTCCTAGCCTCAACTCACAAGCTCTTCTTCTCTATCTATTTCTTGCGGCAACTTCAGGTTTGTCTGTCTCAACTTCTGATTTGTTTGTGGGTTTTATTTGGTTTCGTTTGATTTGTTTGTAAATTTTGTTTGATAGTATTTTCTATGTTTTATTTCTAGGTTTCTCTTTACTTTCTATTTCTGTTTTCATTTATGGGTTTGAAATGCAAATTATGTGCTTGATTAAATGCCTCTGTGAACTATCTATGAGTTGTTTAGGTAGTACTTTTACTCTATTATGTTCAAAGGGTAGTGGGAGTGTAAGTGCAATTGCACACCGAAAGCAAACTACTAGCAACACCACTCACAATCGCCACACTCACTAATGTAGTAACATTATCACAGTAACCACAGTGGCACCTCCAATTTCATTTTCCACTGCAGTGTTTTCTTTTGAGAGAAAGTGGGTTCCCTTAGCTTATATTGTTCTACAATGGGTTGTAAGAAGAAAGGGCATTGGTATTTGATTATATTCATCTTCTTCTTCTTTTTGTGCTTTATATGTTTTGATTAATTGGATATGAAAACTTCCTTTGCACCATTGCACAAAGCCCTTCAAGAGAGCTAAAATACCCAATTTGTGAGCTGGGATGGTACTAATGTAATGTTTCATACATTGCAGCAAACAGCTGCCCCTCACAATTAAATTCCCCAATTAGACCACCAACACCTCCACCTAGGTCCTTCTTACATACTTATATTTAACTTGAATTCATTCATAGCAGGAGCTTTTCATTTTCATCTGGTGAAACACATGTGATCTCTATTGCTTGGCATCTATAAAGTGTAGGACTTATTGAACCTGCATTCCACAAAAGTGGACACTCCCCATTGGGTTTGTCTTTATTTTCTATTTCTATTTTCTCTTGTGGGTTTGTAATGCAGATTATGTGTTTGATGAAATGCTTCTATGAACTGTTTATGAAGTGGATTTTGCAAACAAGTTTATTGGAGGTGGTCCTTTAGATAGAGGTTGTCAATTGGAAGATTTTATTTTCCATTGTTGGTTTAAAGCAATGGCAAATATAATTTTAACATATGCACTACAGTAATTGATTTTCTTAACTTGTGAATTAGGTCTTGCACATGGTACATGGATAGGCATGACCATATCTTGTTCAGGTCCAAAAAATTCTATAGTCATTTGAGATTTGTTGAAGTTTACAATTGTGTATATTTTTTCTTTATTTGTTATGGCTGAGGAAGGAGAAAATGAGATGAATTCTCCCATTTGTAGCAAATGTTGGTAGATATTAGTTCCTTTCTAAAAGAGTATTGTTCATCTGTAAAAGAGTATTTCTGCAAAGAAAAATCAAGAGCAACCACAACCTTCTAGTGAAGAGATACATGCAATGGTTTCAAAAGCGCCTAGACTCATGCAACTTGAAATATTCAAAATAGTTGAGAAGTTAATGCATAGAGGTGCAAAAGATATTAGATTTTTGAAAAGTCTTCAAATGATGATGATAAGAAGGACTGAATACAACTTCTACTTAGTCTCCATTAATTTGTTCTTTTGGAAGTTGTGTAAAAGGCACATATTTTGGGTATTTAACCTGTGTCTCTGGATATATAACTTTTTAGTTGTTAATAAATAAATAAAAATTTTAGTTTGAGAGTTTGAATGTTGTGGAAAAAAAAAAAAAACCACGCATTTGGGTGTCCTCTCTAGTTGATATAAAACATTTTAGATTTCAATAGTTTGCAAGATTTTTTTTAGTTGGCTACGACTAAAAATATTTAGTCATCATTTTGTCAATTAGATTATCAATATTACCTCATGTATTTAAAATTAAAATGTATAAGGATTAAGAAAAATAATAATTAAAAAATGTATTTTATTGATTTTAAATCCAAATCCAAAATTAGGTATTCAAACAATAGAATTTCAAATGATGAATTTCAAATCCTTCATTGTTTAAAAAGACCCAAACAAGGCATTTTTAAATCAATGGATTTCAAATTAAGGCATTTCAAATCAATGGATTTTAAATCCAAATCCAAATCTAAATGTTGCCATCCAAACACAACCGTAATACATTGTTATTAATTTTTATAACATTACTTTTTTGGGAAAATCATCCTTGACATACGTGACAATCCTTCACATACATGTTTTTAAACAAGCAATCTGATTATCTATATGACTTGTTGAGAAATTTGTATCTCAAAATGTTTATCTATCTATGCATATCAATAGAATGTAGAAACCTCATTTTATATACTAAAGCAACCTTAGCCAAAAGTTCCATGCAGAATATTAAACATAATTGATTTTATTTATTTTGAATCCTTCATTACAACTTATCAAAGAATGACAACTATTACACAATCTTCTTTTTTTTTTTTTTTTTTGGCAACAATCAACTTATTTTTTTACGATAACGAACTCAGATGCAAATTGACAATTGAAAACTATTGAACAAATTGAAGGCATGTATATAACAATTTCTTGGAAAAAATTAAAGGTCAGCTGTGTAAGGCACATTGGTAACCGGCAACCATGAACCGCCAGAGATGAAGTTTGCAACGGTGTATTGTGAAGCTATAGATGCACTAGTAATGACATGGTAGCCAGACCAATTAACTCTATTAGCAGTCGATGAGCCTGGCCCCGTGTTGGCATACTCCCCATAGTACAAGGTATTCAGGGCGAAATTTCCACTCCATTCCTTCCATCCAGCTGGAGCAATCAAGCTATCTAAGTATGTTTTCATAAAAACTGTGCGTGAATACTTCTTCCATGGCCTCCCTAAGTATGTCTTAACCGAGCTCTGGGACGACATTAAATCTGAAGCAGCCTTGACTGTACAATCATGAATGGAAATTCCAGTGTTTTGATTGGGGTCAGTCCTACCTTGGGCAGTGAGAGTGTTGGTCTTGTTAGGAGGGTAACGAGCATAAATGTTACAATTTTGCAACACAACTGCAGCATTTCCAAATATGAAATCAACTGTACCATATATGTCACATTCCCTATAGAATTGCCTTTGGGAATGGACATAGAGGGTGTCTTGATACCCTTCCAAGCTGCACCTGTAAAATACCGAGAGATCGGACCCAGAACGAAGGGCCACGGCTTGATGATTTGCTGCTCCAGCAGTGTTCCTTATAGTGATGTCGCGAGCAATGAATCCATCTCCCACGACAGCTGAAAATTCAAAATAACAGAAGCTTAATTTTCATGTCAATATTTTAGTCAAATTCTAGATTAACATTCATTATTTTAGTAAAATTATGACTATATAAGCTGTAAGACATAATATTTTGGGGTAATCAGTTGTGGCAAGTTAGCTAGGACCACAAGAAATTAAATACGATGGTAGTTATCAGCATAAAAGCATTAATATATATATATATATATATATACACACAAAATCTTGTCAAATTAGATGACTTAGTAATCGTACTTAATTTTGAAAAGAAGGCTAAATTATATAATCGATAACTAAAGCCTCTTGAAAATTAAGAAAGTACATATCCAATATATGTATTGAATGTGAATCTTACAAACTCAAGAGAACCCCATGTTATGGGACATCCAATACATACGCTAGATGCAAGAGACAATTTTTCAATCCTTTGAACCTGAACCTAGATGTGTGACCTAGAGAGATATATAAAAATAAATAAATAAAATAAAATAAAATCCAAAACCAAGCCTTTGTTTGGTATATGAATAACGTGCATTATGCATGAAAAATGACTCCTTTCAATTTCAAAGTTTGATTAATAATCTCACTAAAATTTTTAAATTATGCACTCAATAACTCAGTTGACTTACATATTTAAAAATTCAACTGAGGTCAATTTACGCAAGGAGGTTTTTTTATTTTTTATTTTTTTTTATTTTCTAGAACTAGTCAGAAGTTTCTTGGTATTCTTGAATTACTTGATCCAGACCTTTCAAACCTCTAAACCCCCACTTCTTATTAATCTCTTCTATCACATATCTAAACCTAACTTTTTTTAGTCCAAGCCATGATTTTATACACTAAGACATAAATATATATGTAATATTTTCTAGGGAACCAATTAGCAACAATTTCTTAACACTAAAATTTAGCATATATATTTTTAGAAATCAATTGAATTTACTTACCAATTGTGGCTGAATTGAAGGTTGTAGAACCTCCACCAACACTTTTGCTCCCAGTGACTATGGTTTTTCCTATACCATCTCCTACCAACATAATATTTTTCAACTTTATCTCAACGTTTTCTTTATATGTCCCAGCCTTCACGTATATCACAAACCTTCCACTTCCTGATTGTGACGAAGCTGCACTTATTGCCTCCTTTATCGTCTTATAATTCCCTGAACCATCTTGTGCCACCACAATATTGGCCTTAGGAGCCGAAGAAGACTGCAAGAGTCTCCGGTCCCCAGGCTTAACCCAAGTTGGGAAACCATGTTTGTAACTCGGTACATTGTATGGAACTTTGTTAAGAGACAAAGCGTTGCTAATTAGCTTAGAAACGTTGTTTGACATCAAGGGCAAGAGATTGTCTGGGACCCCTAGCTCAATAAACCCGGCCCGACAAGTCTCGAGGTTGGTTAGAGCCGTGCTGAGCCATGTTTGAGCTTCGGTTTGGCTGCACTTGACATTAGGGTCAATGGTTTTGTTAAGCCTGTGGTGGGTATACTCATAGAGCTCAAGGCAATCTGCCCATGCAGCCTTTTCACGAGCATTTTTGCACTTGGGCCCTAGTGAAATTATGTTACTTTGAGCTTTTAGGGCACGTTCTAGTGCTAGTTGCTTTGAGATTGTGAAAAAATCGGACTTTTGCTTGATGGGGCTGTGGTAATTAAGCTTCTGGCTTAAAAAATACTCACATGGCTCAGGGTTTGGGGTTTGGCTGCACCATGTTTTAATATCTGCTTGAGAGTAACCAAGAATGGTTAGAGACAGAAAAAGAGACACAAATAGAGGTGCAACCAATGCTCGAAGTGCCATGTTTTTTGGCCTTTTTGATGGGCTATAAAAAATGTTGGACAGACAAGGGACAATATTAGATGTGAATGATTGGGTGTTTGGGATTTGTATGGGACTTAATTAATGCCTCCAGACTGATACTTCTATAGAAGAAGTAAACGATAAGAGACGTAACAATGTGGGAAGCACGACTTTTTTTTTTTTTTTTTTTTTCTTCTAGTTTTTATAATAATTAATGACATTTATTTTTTCAAAATTTGAAAGAATGATATTATAAAATAGATAACATATTAGAGCGGCTAACAATATTTTTATAAAATAATACTTATAATACCGATGGTATTGCAATAGTTTGCAGTTTGGTTAGGAATAGTTTTTGAAAAACTAACTAATATTGACTAAATTTTGTATGTTTGACCTTAGGAGATGAAGGACATGCTTGGAGGCTAGAAAAGCGTATGCATGCAATCAATATTGTATGATTGAAAATTTAGCGTCATAATCTTAACGCGTGGAGTTCTAATCACGTACGTAATTAGGACAGCCTACCTATATTGAAGTGGCTTTGGACTTTTTTTGATTGGGAATGTTATGCTCGGTTTATGGTCAACTTGCATCTATCGCTGGACCACAGAATGATATGAATGATCAAAATTAAAAAGATTAGCTTTTTGATTGAATAGACTAATCAATGGTTTGGCTCTCTTCTCTCTTTTCCTAGTAACATTCTCTTATCACAGATTCACAATGGCTAATGGCTTTTGCGATGGTACACCGTATTTGATTTTTTGATTCTTTTATTGTCAACTATAAGAGACTTTACTAAGGGTCTGTTTGAGATCGGTTTATTTTGCTGAAATTAAAAACTGTTTTGTAGAAAATACTGTAAATAAAGGTAAAAGTTAGTTGTAATAGTACAGTGAGACTCATGAATCGTATCAAAAGTTACACTGAAACTTATGAATAGTATCAAAAATAAGTTGAATAATAAAATAAGTTATTAAGAATGTTATGCTCGGTCTATGGTCAACTTGCATATATGGCTGGACCACAGGATGATACCATCACTCTCTTTGCATATACGGCTGCACGCATAAATGTGAACATATATTGTAATCGTTAAGTGTTCTTCTTTTTCTTTGTTATTATTTCCAGAAATGATTAGATTTCAAAATCACAATATTCCTTCATTAATGATAGTCACAAATTATAATAATCAGGCAAAATGCCTAGCACAGAGATTAAGACTAAGTCTTAAACAATTTGATTACTGGGTGTCTGACAACCTCAAACATGCTTTCTTTGCTCTAAACGAATTTGAGTTCATAAACAATAATTAGATGATTCTTCCCCAGATCCTTCCAAAACAATCAATCATATATGTACAAAACTCCCAGGCCAGATTCTTCATATTGTCCAAGCAAGTGGATTTGATTTCTAGAATATTTTTCACCCATAAATTAAAAGTCACATAGTAGACTATACCACTTATTTGATTAACTTCTAAATGCCAGCAAGCTTTCATAGCCCAAAGGGCCAAAAGTAAAACACCTACAATTGAAAAAAATGCAAGTAGAAAATTTCTTTTTTCTCTTTTTCCCTTTATTTTTTTATCATATTGAATGAGATTGAAAAGTCAGTCAAATATTAGTGGTCATTAATTTTCTTTTTTTTTTATTTTCTTTTTTTTTATACAAGATACAAAGTATACTTTAGTCTAATCTAAGTGTATATGTGTGTGAAGCTCCAACCTAGAGATTTAAACCCCAGCTCTTACCCTCCACACTCCATACCCCACAAGCACTTGTAGAATGACCAACGCGCCGATTTAGACAGACCTTAATCCACCATGTTGTGGTCATCACCGAATAGTATATAAGTCCTAGGTCTTACAAGGGCTTATAGTGGTGT